>JARKIE010000920.1:0-20172 GCA_029378255.1 Mycena rosella
GAATCCGGCCTCCATTGGATTAGCTTGGTCTGATGCATGATGGGGCCATTGTGGAGAAAAGCCCTTCGCCTCCCCCCGTGTCTGACGTAATGAGGGCTGCCTCGGGTTCGAGTCCCGCCTATGTATTTTCTTTTAAAATGTGTTATCTCCTGTTTCTTGGGCCATATATGTCACCCTACTTATGATTTTATAGCTATAATATATTTCATGCCCTAGAATATTATCTCAGTAGTGCAGCATCATTTTCACAGCAGTTTCCCATCGTTAAAGCCTTAAGGGTACTTAGTGGAACATTTTATCCGGGGGAGACCCCTGCGAACCCCCCTTCTGCTCGCTGAAGGGCCCACTGCATGGGGCTTGCGCTCACTGCGGAGCTTGTAAATGAATCATTGTTTTTAACCCCAAATATGAGAGATATTGTGAGTGGGGAGACTCCCGCGGATTCCCTCCTTCCACTGGCCCCAGGGCCCGCTGCGTGGAGCTTTCGCTCGCCTGAGGGTGGGTGGGGGGGGGGGAAATCTTAACGAACCCATAAAAGAAAACGTACTGCAGAAATCCTCGCGAAAATAAATAGAGGCATAAGTAGGGTTCGAACCAACACTCATTGATAATAAATTACATCAGCCAAGAAGTGACATTATAACCACTAGGAAAAGAGCTGTGATGGGTGTCCGCTCTCAAGAGATCTAGTTGCGGCCGTGTCCCAGCCAAAGCCTACGCAAATTTCCCTTTTAGGAAATGTCATAGTGGGGGGAGGCGTGGGCCAATTTTGTGGAGAACGTTCGCGAATGTTCTATAGCGTGAAAGTTGTGACCTCTTGCGCCAAATAAAGATCTCGTCCTTAAGAACACGAGTGGTCTACTAATAGACAGGTTGCGCAGGAGCCACCGGAGCCACCTGGTGGCGTGCGCAAACCAGTGGCTCCACCGCCAAAATCTGACGTCAGTGGCTCGTTGGTGGCTATTTCGAGCCACTCACCTGCTATTTTTGTGCACACGCTGAGAGCCACTAGGTGGCTCCAGTGGCTTGTGTGCAACCTGTCTAATGAATTCTAATGAATGAAGATGCTCTGTCAGATGATTGGACATACACAGTGGGGGTTTTAGTGGGTATGCAGCCATTGACATTGAATGATTCAAGAAATGGGATAAAATAAATTTATTAAGGCTGGAGTCCCATCTCACACTATGGTACTTGTGTGTAATGGCATTTCCTCCCTGGACAACTTTCCCGGCATTAACTAGAACTTTCTGGTAGACTCAGCGAATGACTTTTGGAATGCTTCTGCAGACTGAATTTCATTATCCCAAACACTCCAAAAAATAAAATAAAATAAAATAAAGTTGTGACCACTGACCCGGTCATCGTCCGATCGGGTAATCCGATCGTGCCCGGTCAGCCACTTTCAAACTCCGCTTGGGAGGTGCCGAGCCCTCTTTGGCGGTCGGTCAGAACCTTTCCGATCATCACCTCCGCTCAGGTCAATGAGTTTTGGGTGGGCCAGGTAACTGATCGAGCTTCTGTTTATGGTGCTTTCCCTCTTTCCAAACTTCCGGCGTCCAATGAAGGAAAATTTGTACTCCGGCACAAGTCCATCCTTCTTCCTTCTCTTCCTCTCTCTCTCATTCGCTGCCTGAACCTTTCCTCATCAAAGCTGGGGTGCTTCTATACTTCTATTTTTTGCCCGAACTGAAAATTTCGTCCCGTCAGGCTGGTTTTTATGACATAGATGGATTCCAACCTCTGCCGCTCAGAATCCTATGCAGTTGCCCATCCATTCTGTACACCAGAATGGTGGCTATCACATGACATAGCCACCAGGGGCTGTGGCACAGCACAGGCATGTTCTTTGATACAGGACAGATTGGCAGCAGTATAGGAAAATGCTACTGTTTCTCAGATTAGAAACATAGCTTTTGCTTTCACTTTTTAAAATAATAGAGCTTTCCTTTTGCATTTCTGATCTCTTTTCTTCCACATTTTACAACAACATTAGCTTCCATTTATCTGTGGTCATTCAAGTTCTGGACTGCTATAGTGACCTGAAACACATTATAGAATCACCTTGGATAAATTCATCTTATGGTCAAGTTCTGTACTACTATAATGAGGTGAATCACCTTATAGAATCACCTTTGATCAAAACATCTGGTGTTATTCTCCAAGGTTTCCCAAGTGCTTATAGTACTTTTGGCAAGATCAACTCATTTTCCTACCATATTCCACCATTACCACCATATTCCACTTTGCAGACCTTTGTCATGATCTGGCTTTTCAAACCTTAAACACCGGGTCAGACCGTGATCACGGGAATGCCTTATCCCGCAATCGCGTCGTGACGTGTCACAAGAACACCAAATCCCGAAGGACAGGATGGCACACGACCACAATACCCCGATAACTCACAATCACATCCCTGTTGCCCATACACTCTCTGGCTTAAACATCAAATCCCGAGGGACAGAACAACATGTGATCACAATCTTCCGACAACTCGCAATTACATCCCTGTCGCCTAACCCCTCTTCGGTTTCAACAACATCCCTTTACGCCCCACATAAGGTATATTGAAACATAACACATAGGGTGGATATGATCGGACTCCTAGATATATTAGTATATAAACGTGAGGTAGAAACTCCTGTGCTTTAGATTCTACCTTGTCTAATCTCAGGCTTTACTTTTGCTTTACTCTTGTTCCCTCTGGATTACGATGGACACTGGATTCTCACCTGTGGCATCACATACGGCTCTGCCTACGACCTCGCATCATCTTCCTCAGCGGATATCACTCCGTCTTCAGCTCCTACCAATTCCCACCTGCACGACGCTCGTGGCCTTACATCCCAGGACCAAACGAGGAAGCCGTTCGTCTCGTACTACTACTCGGTGACCGCACAGGTTGCTAGACTGTGTTAAACCCCGGGCGGGATTACTATTTGAACAACTCAAGCCGACCCATAGGCCGTCGTTGAAAACCTTATTTTATAAAAGTTATCACCATTTTCCACATTTCAGGCTTTATTTTTCACATTTTCCCACCATATTCCACATTTCAGACATTATTTTCAAGGAATATGCTAGTAGATTATCAGATTAGAAATATAGTCCAAGCTTGAGTACTATGCTATGCTCTCAAAAATAATGGTGCACCACTTCTTCAAACAGTTTCTGGCCAGGATAACTCTGACCTGCTCAACTTTACTCAGGGCAAAACTAGGTAGGCTACACTATCACTTGGGGGTAAAGGCCGCAGCACGGCCAGGCAAATTCGCACTTATGGGGGGTTTTTTTCCTCTAGAATTGCAAACACAATGTCCACCCCAGGGATAAGAAAAGAACAATTTTTCAGTAGAAAGTCGTGGGTTCGGACCGTGCCGCCGACATCATTTTTGCCATCAAATCACGACCAAATAGCACGTGTTTTCAGTCGCATCGTTGTTTGCTTGCCCTGTCCTCAGACTATTTCATTTCATTTCATTTCATTTCATTTCATTTCATTTCATTTCATTTCATTTCATTTCATTTCATTTCATTTCATTTCCTTTCATTTCATTTCATATTCAATTATAGTGCGCGCAGGCCCCTTGGGGCCCATGTGGCACTGGTACAGAAGATACATGTAGGGAACTAGCGGGCATGGTGGGAGAGCACAGAGGAGAGCAAATGTGATGGGATGGGTGCTGATAACGGTGCTATGAGGGTGGCGGGAAGGTTTGTTCATGACGAGAATACGGTAGCTAGTAGCAGATTTGGAGAAGTAAGTAACGAAAGAAAATAAAAGAAACTGGAGGATCTTGAGCCCGTAGGCTAGAGCGAGTACCGTGGAAGACGACCCGTGTCTCGGACGAAGGCGAGGACAGGCCCAGCTTCGGACTTCGCAGAAAGCGGAAGTTGGAGCGTGAGGCGGGCCGTGCCAAGACGTTGCACGAGGAAGAGGCGATGAAGGCGGAGGGTGGGGCATTGGAGGAGGAAGTGGGGGGACGGACTCCGGGACGCCGCAGTAGAGACTGTTGGGGGAGGGAGCGAGGTGGAGCCGGTAGAGGTATGCATTGAGCCCGATGTGTCCTGTGTGGAGCTGCGTGAGCACACTGCACTGCGGGTGGGACAGCCCGGTGTACAGCCGCTCGGTAGTGCGGGAGGGCGTGGTATTATTGTACGTACTTGACGAGGCGGGCGAAGCGGGGGGACTTGGACCATTTGGCGAGCCAGCGCTGGCAGAATGCTCGTGTGCCGTCGGCGATGGCGGTCGCCTTGCTGAGCGGGAGCGGTGCGTCAAGGGCGCGGATGCGGGAGTGGAGGGGGGAGGATGAGCCCTGCGCGGCTTCCTTTGCGAGCGCGTCAACGGCCTCATTGCTATCGATGCCAACATGCGCCGGAACCCAGTGGATGCGGAGCTGGAGTGCAGGGCGCGTGCGCCAAAGGCGACGGAGGGTGGTGTGGAACGCGGTGAGGAGGTACTGGCCGGGCTATGTCTTGGGGTCGGAAATGGCGATGATAGCTGGCTGGCAGTCCATGAAGATGTCCGCGCCGGAGAGCCGCGGTGTCGCCTTGATGATGTCGAGCGCAAGCGTCGTGCCTGTCACTTCAGCTTAGAAGATCGTGTGCTCGTTCTCTGCACTGAGGTGCAGCGTCCTCTGCGCACCTTGGGTTCCTCCTTTCACCGCCACTGCTACCGCCCCGACCCCTCCCTCGTACCCCAACCCATCCGTGAAGACGCAGAGCCCGCCCCTCGCCGCCACGTCCTCCATCCTTGCCTGCGCCTCGTCTGTTGTGGCCGCGATGTGCGTCGTGAGCATGCCCAAGGGCAGGAGCTCGACTATGCGCGTGGGGTCGATGACCTCGAAGTCCTTGCGAAAGATGGGAAAGGAAGAAAGGAGGTGGTGGATGGGGGAGTGGTGGAGGTGGGGGATGCGGCAACAATGGCGGATGATGCGGTGGATGGGGTTTGAGGCGGGAGGGCAACAAGCTGAGTGGTGGCGTTGTAGGCGGATCTGTTGAGCCGGATATGGACAGGCAATACATTGGTGTGGAAGTCCAAAGTATCTGTCGCCATCATGCGGAGCGCGCTGTGGAAGTGCCGGGTGGCTGGCACATCGCCACGGCACATCTGCATCATGCTCTCCCACTCCTCCTCGGGCATTAACAGCCACTCTTATCCTGCCTCAGCCTTGATCGCACTCACCGCTACGATTCCCTCTCTATACCTCTTTTATCTAGATATATTCCTCCTCCGCTCAATACCTCCGCCACGCGCGCAAGACTCACGCATCATTCGATCATGTGACCGCGTCTCTTACTCGACTCGAGCACGCAAACCGCGTATATACCCGCGTTGGAAGGATGGTTGGCTCGGCGCACGCGTATCGCCTTATTTCCTCCTCATATCTCTCATCACCACACTTTATCTTACCCATTTATATTCCTACAGACTCTTCTCTCTACGTACGACCAACAGCCTCGCTGCATCCGGAGGACTCGGCCAACTCGGAAGGCGCCGGGGATCGACACGCCGGAGGGTCTGGGCCACCCCATGGCAACGTTGTTCGGGGCAGCGCGTCTCCCTATCACGTCTTTGCGCATGTCCCGGTTGGTTCGATGTTCAATGGTGTGGAGTTGCTCAAGGTCATTTCTATTTCTCTATTTTCTCAACGGACTCTCTACCTTACCTGCACGTTTGTAAGCGTTGTCACGATGTTACGGGCTCTGGTGACGCGAGAGCACGCGTTTCAGCCCATCCCGATCATGTATTTAAATAGTTCTCTTGGTGACATTAAGGGGACTTTCCTCTTGCTTTCCCCCACTACATTCTCTCTTCTAAGTCTCTCTCTATTGCGAGTCCATCGGCCAGCGAGTTGGGCCAGAACCCACAGGAGAGTGGGACGAGTTATCTATCGACGCTGAGTCCGACTATTCCATATATTCACTATCTATCCTACAGCACGGCTACTACCGGGCACACGCACCACCTCGCTCCTCTCAGTTCCAACCCCGGGACTAACTCATCTTCTACAGCGCCAGTGATGAGTTTGCACGCTTGTTGCTGCACTTTTCCTAGCGCCTTTGCGACCCATACCGACCCCGATCGTCTCGTGTCCGTGTTCGGTGAGACAGGTCTGTACCACATGGGGAGGGTGTACTCCATTCGCGGGACGACAATACTCTGGAAAAGCTGCTGCACGTATGCATGTGGCAGCCCAAACGTGGGGGAGGCAATGCGGGAAAGGGCGAGCGTTGCTTTGGTGCCGCGGCGCTGGGCGAGTTTGACATGGGAGCAGAAATTGAGTTTGTGGTCGAGTATGACCCGAGAAGCTTGGCGCTCGTAGTAGCGGGGATGGTGATGTTGCCGGACAGAGGGGGAGAGGGCAGTAGTGCTCGGTGTGGCGACGGGGGGATACGAAGTGGATGAGCTGGAATTTGGGGAGGTTGAACCCAAGCCCGGTGCACGCAGAGAAGGGGTGGGCTTCGGCGTCCATGAAAACTTTGAGCTTGCAGATGTTGTCCTCGAGGGTGTATGAGACCTTGAGGCGGCTCGTGTCATCAATGTAGCCCGTGGTGTTTCCGTCCGGGTTATGTAGCAGCTTGTCGGCGAAGATCAGGTAAAGTAGGGCACTGAGCGGCGACCCTTGCGGGACGCTGCTGGGGACCGTGCAGGGAGAGGAAGTATGGTCGTCGAATGAGAGGGTAGTGCGGCGGTCAGAGAGGAAACTGCGTAGCAGGTCCACAATCTGATCTGGTATGTGCTTCACTTGAAGGAGATAGATGAGGTGCTCGTGGCTCACAGACGGGAAAGGTTGCGAAATATCCATCAGTAGTGCGCTGGCGACTTTTCCCACTCTCCACACGTCCTTGACCTTCTGCGTAAGCTGCAGGAGTGCGTTGACTGTGCTCCTCCCCGGTCTTCCTCCAAACTGATTCGGCCACAGCAAGTTGTGGGTTTCCGCAAACCCTGACAGCCAGTCGGCGATCACCGACTCCAATACCTTCCCCAAGGCTTCCTCGGCGATCGGCCTATACGCCCCTAGGACGATATAGTCGCTCTTGCCAGGTTTGTGTAGCGTGATGGTAATAAAGACCCGCCACGCCCCTGGGAAGTAACCAACGCGAAGACCCGCCTCAAGGGTATTGAAGAGGATTGGCACGATGGGAATGCGAGCAGCCTTCATTGCAGCGTTTGGGATGCCGGAGGGGCCTGGCGCCTTCCACGGGGAGAGCTTTGCAATGGCATGGAGGAAGTGGTCGACGGTGAAGCTCGGAGGAGGGTGTGGGGCTGGTGGTGAATCGGTGGGAGGAGGCAGGATGAGGGGCTTGGGCGGGAAGAACTTGCTATGGAACAGCGAGGCCTTCTGTGTGGGGGAGGATGTGATGGTGCCGTCCGGCACGACAAGATCGGGTGTGCGCGTCGATGAGGAGGAGCTGCTGGGCTCTAGCGCATACTTCGCCGCCTTCCAGATGTCACCGCACGGAAGGTCGGCGATGTCCTGGCGCCAATGCGCTCTCTTCTCACAGCGAATCGTGCTGAGGTACGCGTTCCTTGCTACACGCTGTGATGCGGACTGCGGTGCTACGATGTGAAATAGATGGTATTGGCTTTGTAGCTTGTTCGGCCACTAGGGGGTTAATACGAGATGGACTCCAGTGGCATAGGTGGCTGTCGTGCAGACGCGATGTGTTCCGTGGGTGTGTGTGTGTGTGTGTGAAGTGTCTCGCAAGAGACGAGAAGATGGTCAATAAACGGTGCGGTCAATGAATGTGGATACCTTGGCGATGAGCAATGTGTCTAGGTGGGGTGTACCACGGCAAGGGGTACAAGGAGGGAAGAGAGCAGGTCTCAGACAGGAGGCTGCAGTGTGGAACATTAGATGTGGTGGTTGTGGTGGTGGTAAACTGAGTGTATTGGTGGGGGAGATACACGGGTCGACTACTGACTAAAGTTCCAAAAACCTTGCCCTTTTATACCTTTGCTGCTTGTACAGCCTCCGGAGCTTGGTACCATGCGCTCCTTCCGCAAAGGGAAGCTAGGCCCGCTGGAATCGGGGAAATCGTGTGATTCCGAGGTCCAAGAGGGTGATTTTGGGGCTCCAAGGTCGAAATATCGAGCAATTTTATAGAGGACTCGCTCCCTTGTTTCAGGCCAAGCCCAAATGGAGGCAGAACATCCCGCAGTGTGTCGGCAGCCTCGGGCCTGGGGTCCGTAGGGAGGACGACGGACGGGCAACAATGCCCGCAGTCCAAAACAGGTGTCCAATGCTAGGAAATCGAGTGATTTACAGGCACGGTCTTCAGAGTCGCTTATTGTTTGGCGAGGATCAAGTGATTTCTGGGGACCAGGAGGCTTCTGGGTGGGGTGTCGCATGGGCAATGGACGAGGTAGGCTGCTGGTGCTGGGGCATTTATTGCACATCAAAGGATTTTGGCCAGGTCAGGGAGTGAAGAGGAAATCATATGATTTTGGACCAGGAGTCATGGCTAAAGGCTTGGTGGGGCTCAAATTAATGGTGTCTGTAGTGGATTATTGGTCGTAGTTCGTGTCCCAGTTGATGCCCTAGGTTGAGGAGCGTGTTTGTGAGAAGTCCAAATGCGGTTTTCAGGTGTGTCCCGATTTGGTGATATAGCCGTGCTGTGCTTCTTCATCCCCGTTGTGCCAGTGATGCTACGCACGGGCATATGCAAAGCATATACAGCCTTCACAACGCATCGCGTCCCAGCTGGGATGGTGGCAGTCGTCCTTGACGATGGCGCGGTGCGCGTGGTTATACGCGGCATGGAGCACCGGCAAGGCGGAGCACCACCAGCGGCGTGCGTACGGGGAAGGGCGGCTGAGAGGGACGTGCATCGTGACGGCGTTGACCAACACGTCTGTTAGCGCGTCCATGTACATGTCGATCTCGGCAGGGGTGATGAGGGGCATGGGGGGGAGGGGGTTCGCAGTGAGGAGGGCATCAAGGAGGGGGGGGAATTCGCTCCAGTCCGCCACGCGGAAGTTGCGGCGCTGTGGGAGCTCGTGGTGAGCCACAGCCACATCAAAGACAACGGTGGTCGCGAGGTGGTCGGAGCTGTGGCCTGGGGAAGTCAAGCACTTCACCAGGGAGTTGGCTAGCACGGTGCCGCTGGATGCGAAGACAAGGTTGATCGTTGACCAGGTATTGTGTGGAGTGGAGTAGAATGTTGGGGTGCTGGCCTTGACAAGCTGCGCGAGGTTGTGCTTGGTCATGAGACTAATCACGGTGCTCGCGTCGCTTCTTGCGGTGCGGTGGGGGAAGAGGTCGCCTGTTCAGAGCGGGTGGTGGCGATTGAAGTCGCCGAAGATCACAACAGAGTGGTCGGGAGGGAGGGGGCTGAGCATGGTGGAAGGAATGGTTTTATTAATGTGAAGTAATGTATTGGGAGTCTCAGAACAGAGGGACAGGGAGCGTCGGTCCCATTGGGGCGGCGAGAGGGAGTATTAATAATATTGTAGTCAGCTGGGTTCATGGTATTTAATAAAGAAGAGAGGACGTTGTAACATTTGTGGCAGTTGAGGGAAATGATTTGTAGTGCATCGATGGTATAAGTATCGGGTGTGGAGTTCATTGGGATGGGGAGGGGGTGGTGGGGGCATGGGAGGTGGAGGGGGCAAAGAAGAAGGGCTTGTCGGTGTCATAGTGGGTGTTGAAGGGGTCAAAGGAAGGGTCAAAGAAGATGTGGCCGCGCAGGCAGAGGTGTTGGAGTTCGCGTTCTTTGGCTCGCACTGGGCAGTCCTTGCTGAAGGCAGTGTGCTTCCCGCCGCAGGTGGTGCAGCACGGTGTGAAGTGCTCGCAGCACTTGCCGGGTGCGCACTTTGTCGAGCTTGTGGAGCAAGGGCACGACACAGAGGGGTGCAGGAGGGAGCAGTGTGCGCAGGTCGGGGTCTTCTGCTGGCACTGGTACTTGGTGTGGCCGTAGTCCTGGCAGTGGAAGCATTGCGTGGGCAGTTCCTCGTACCGGTGTGGATAGCAGATGGAGGATTCGACGGCGAGTCCTTGTGCAATGCACTTGTCTGCGGAGAGGGCGTCGGAAAGCGTAACAAGGAGCAAGGAAGCAAGTTTCTTGGCGTCACGCAGGGCCTTGGGGTTTAGCCAGCGAATTTCGGAGATGACGGATGGGTCTGAGATGGCGAACCGGTTGTGAGCGTACAGTTCCTAGGTGGCATGTGGGCTGGAGGGGTTGAAGGTGCGTGGGACACCGTTAACAACGATCTCGCAACGGCTTAGACTAAACTACGGCAAATATGTTCTAAAATCATTTTCCATAGCACATAAGTGTTTTAAATAGCTTAGAGATGTGTTCATTTTGAGTTGAATCACTCAAAGTAATGAATTTCCGAATGCTGCAGCTAAGAATGCATAAATTCGGGTTTATTTCATGGGGGAGTACTCTGAGTCACACCTATCGTACCGGACATATATTTTCAAGTGTATTCTGAATGTCTCTGCACCGGAATCTATCCTATGATATTCTAATTATGTACTTAAACAAAATTATGCCGACTTGCTTCTGTTGTGGTTGGAGACATAATAAGAGGGCCAAAATTGTATGAGGATACACCCATCATCTGGTAGATCAGTTAAGAGCCTCAGTGATATTCTAGGGCATTTGAGACCTTAGGAATTCAACAGTTCAACATGCATACAAGAATTGCATGATACTGTCCTTGATTTGGCTCCCACAAATGTTTAAACCCCTTAAATTCCCCCCAAGATGGGCCAGATATACCACATAAGACCAGCGCGACCGAAAACACGTGTTATTTGGTTATGCTTTGATGGTAAAAATGATATCGGCGGCACTGGTTGAACATTTCAAGTTTTTCAGTGAGAAAATTGGTGAAAAAATTTACTCATTTTACAGTAATTTTTCATTGAAAAAGTAGGTGCAAAACTTAAAACTTTTTCAGAACTTTTTCTGTTTTTGGTGAAAAAAGTAATTGTGCATCAAAAAGTTCTGTAAAGATTTTGAGTTTTTCACCTATTTTTTCAGTGAGAAATTCCTGTAAAATCGGTAAAGTTTTTTACCAATTTTCTCACTGAAACACTTGAAATGTTCAACCAGTGCGGCACGGTCTGAGCCCGCGACCTCGTGCTGCCCAACTTGAACTGAATTTTTTTCTTTTTCAGGTTGAGGACATTATTTTTACAAATTGCAATAAAGTAACATTAAATAAAAATTGTTAGAGACAACGTCAAGATCTGTGACTACACAAAAATTGAAGCAGCCAAGCATGACCACCGTGAGAAAGTTACACGTGCCCACGACAGATTCAAACAGAAGGCGAGGTAAACAGCCAGACAATGGCCAGTTTTGGGTAGGCATCTGGATGGGATATACACAATCCCAACCTGCCCTGAATTAAGTGGACATAGAGATTCTGGAAGGGCCGAGGGCCGAGGGGAAATCTGCTGAGACCAAACAGATGGACACAGCCACATGGACTTCAATGCAAACCAGAAGCTACAGGTCAATTTAGACACTGAAAATTGTTTGGAAACTAGAATAAAACATTACTAAAATGATGTGCTTCAAAGAACTGCTCAAATACGCAAGAGAGGCAAAGTTAATAATTGTAAAAAAGAAAGACACCTGGCGAGACTCGAACGCGGCCCACGATTGCGACCTAATTACAAAGCATGAACACTGCCACTATATTTTCACAGAATTTGAAGTGAATTTGAAGGACAGCCACTATTATGCATTCAACACAGCCACTAAATACCATAGCACAGAACTCGCAATTTTATGTTGCACATCCTTTGTATGACAATAATATGTCTAACCTCCATTCTTATAAGCATATCAACATTGTCTAGGATCCAATTTGTTTAACAAAATAAGCCATTGAGATCCATAAGATCTATGTTGTAAATTGCTTTTTACCACTATGCTCTCCACTGATCAATCACATTTTGACGACATGAGCAGACATATCTGGGTTAGAATATGATTGCAACAACTATGGTTAGGATCTAAGTCTCAGAACATCATAATCGGTCATCTAATCTGAAATGCTAGTCTGGCAAGAGACAATCTGAAGCCTCAGACAGATTTGACATTTACGGAATCAGTACTGTAAAAAATTGTCTAAAAAAACTGTCTAAAAAGGTTTCTTGAACTGACCTGTATTTCCTGTTTTAGCCAAGCTGGTGCTCATTGCAGGTAATTCAACTACCTTGAGTACTATGCCATGCTTTCAAAACAATGGTACACTACTTCTTCGAATGACATGGCAGTTTCTGGACAGAGAAACTCTGACCCGCTCAACTTTGCGAACAGCAATACTACCTAGACTACACTATCATTTTATGTTCCACATTTATTGTATAATATTGACATACCCAATATTCTGAATGAACGGAACTTATCATTGCTTGCTAAAACCTTTATTCTTGTGAGTATACCAACATTGTCTGAAATCCAATTTGTTCAGCCAAATGACTCATTGAGATCTGTGGCATAAAATATTATGTATCACTGTACTCTCCACTAATCAGTTAGATTTTGAGGATACGAGCAGACATCCCGGTATGAATACCACTGTCTAGGATCTAAGTTCTCACAGAATAATTTATCATTGGGTTAAGGCTCGATGTGGAAGTTCCACCGTGACCTGACGAGACCCTTCTTTGACAACGATAGGCTCAGCGACTTCGACAGCTTCAACACTCACGTCGAGGACACAATCGGTCAGATGGGGATTCGTCTGCAGGAGGGATATGCCTTTGATTTCCAGGTCCGTTTCTCCTCCTGTTCTATTACTCGGTGAAACTTGTTACAGCCGGTTGCGGAACTTAGGGCGCGGCCAAAATTTCTTCTGTTTTGGGCTATTTTTGATAGTTTTCACCGAATTCCTTGCCCTGAGCTCGTTTCTTGGTATAAATACATAAGGATTATATGGGCGGATTCGCGCTGCGATTCCGCAGAAGATGTGGCGCTCCGATTTTGTTTATCATCATTTCATAAAATAATTTCGTAGTTTTTGTTCAGGTCCCCTCCTGTCCGGGGAGGACATCTTGAAGCAGGTTATACCGTGTTTTGATCTCACAGCTACCTGAAGAGGATCTCGTCGGCAAATGTGTCTATCACCCCTCATCCACTCATAATGAAATTTAAACTCGAATTTTGTAAATGTACCATGTCTTGTTTGGTACCACTGCCCGCTGCTGCTCCCTGCCCCAGCATGTGAAGTGCATACACCGACACCCCCTATTTTGCATTTATGAGCCACTCTAAAACTCACATTTCCCCAGTGTGCCTCTGTCCGGCGATGCGACGCACCCCAATATGAGTGATCAGTCACCGGCATGTGGAGTCACCCGTAGCACTGTCATATTGGGGGCACGTCGTGTCACCGAATGGATGCCGATAGAGAAAATGTGAACTGTAAAAAATCTTGGGGGTACTATTTAATGAGTGCAGATGTGGACATTCCGCGTCCTGAGTTAGAGAGCAGCAGCGGGCAGCGGTCCCAAGCAAGACACGATACATTTACGAAATTCAAGTTTAAATTGCCTTATGCACGGATATGAGGTGCGATAGACACATTTTCCGACGAGGTCCTCTTTGGTTAGCTGTGAGGTCCTCACAAAACCCGGTATAACTTGCTTCAAGATGTCCTTCCCGGACAGGAGGGGACCTGAACAAAAACTACGAAATTATATACTGCATTTTATGAAATGATGATAAACAAAATTGGAGCGCCACATCTTCTGCGGAATCGCAGCGCGAATCCGCCCATATAATCCTTATGTATTTATACCAAGAAACGAGCTCGGGGCAAGGGATTCGGTGAAAACCATCAAAAACAGCCCAAAAGAGAAGAAATTTTGGCCGCGCCCTAAGTTCCGCAACCAGCTGTAACGTGACGCTCAAAAAAAATGAGGGGTCCTCTATGCTCCCATCGTGATGCATCCCCACAAAAAACTCTGGGGACCTGACGGTGAATTGCCGTTCGCCGATGAGAGACTAATAGTATTCTGTCTAGCCCTCCAATTCGATCCGAAGTGGTTCATCAACGAGCGGCTGCACAAGTACCGTAAGTTTTTTCTTTCTCTCCCTTTCATTTGCCCGAACATCCCAGCCGATTTCTGGTCAGTGGTTCGAAAGACCTTTATATTCCTCCCCTTCAATGGTGGTTCCCGGATATGTCTCGGCCAGCGGATGCGTCTAACTTCTCCCACACCTCTCTCCACCCGGCACCAGAATCCAGCTGACACGACACAGGAAACAGAGAGTCACTCCGGGGACAACACGTGGAATGTGACGGATGGAAATAGGATGCATTGCGCGACACATCAGAGGGCAATTCTGAAGGATGCAAAGTTCAAACATGTAGATGTCATGTTTCCATGACAGACTGAGCCTTGGATGCAGTTTGCAGTTGCAAATTGCCTGGGGAACTTGTTCTTTTGTCAGGAATGTTTTATGGTATCAGTGCTGCGACGACACAAATTTATATAGTAATACCTGCTATATTCACTATCCTAAGATGCCATCTGCTGCGGATTACATTGGAAGTTCATTTGAATCAAAAAGGTCTGTGATTCAAGACAGTATAACCATCTCTGCAGCTGTCCTATCCCGCAAATGGGGCTGGGAGGTTGGTTGTTGGGCCAGGAAATAGGTTTATGGGTCGTGTTAAAATGTGAGGTGTTCATCCACTGTGCATTCCAAATGCAAATCAAATAGTCCAAATTCCATGGAAACGGCCCCCATCCGGGCCTGGGGTAGCCTGTTCTAGTCAGAAAGTGGTGCTGAAAGCAGATATCTGGGTGCCAGGGGACAGAGTATGCATGGTCTTGCGACAAATCCAGGGTGCTATCCGCTGCACATTTCAAGCGCAGATCAAATGGTTCAACTTTCAGAGCAATTTGGGGCCGGGGCGGGTATTCTGGTCGAAAATGATCAAAACAGGCCCAAAATGGAAAAAAAAACTGCCCGCGCCCTATGTTCCACAAACGGCTGTAAAGAACGGTTAATTGGGATTATCCTGGTTACTCTGTGACATCCCGAGGAAATAAACACCAGTGATGTTCCGACAAACCCCCTCGGGCCATCTCATTCCTCGTTCCTACGCACAACTCACGCCATTTTCTGGATGGTGCACCCGCGGTATGGTACAATTCGACCTTAGGCCTCGACCTGAGCGGGTATCCCGCGTACACCTTCTTAAGCAGCCCAGCTGGCGGCTGACCACTGAAACATCCAGCTTACATCCGCGCGAAAACTGCATGTTTGTCAGCGTAGCATAGGAGAAATCCTATCATCTCTTGCCCTTCGTCATTACGTAAGCCTCACCGACACGAAAAGAACTCCTGGTTCCGAAAGCCCCCGCATGCAATTGGTTATCGTGCAATGCAGGAGGAGTATATGACAAAACTAGAGCTACTGGGGTAACCATGAAAATAATGTACACTGTTTCAATATCCCACCCACGAGGTGCATCGCCCGTGCCAAACCCTCTCCCATGGCTTTCGGAGAGTGTTCCCGGTCCCAAAAAAATACAAGAGCTCATATCTGGTGCATGGGTTATTTTCCGCTGGAACCCGGGTGGGAGGCGCTGCAACATAATATTAAGAATGGGAAGGGGTCGGGAAAGTAACGCACGCTGCATGAACCCATCCTGGTTTTCGTTGAGAGGACCTCCAGAGATTTGCCCATCGTTTCCGGGAGAAGCAAAGTCGAAAACACCCCCGTGAGCATGAACAGCGCCAGGATCTCGAACCTGCGGCCCCAAATCACCCTTCAGTAGAATTCACCCGTGTGTGGTTAAACGTACGAATGGTCGAGGAAATGCTGTGGATTATTGATGGGGTCCACAAGCTGGTAGAACAGACACTGGGCCACGACCGCGCCGAGTTTCCCAGAGGCGGCGGAGATGCCGTGCGCCCGTGGAGCGGTAGCGGGTCGGGAAAATCTCTCCGGGGATTATAAACGTCGTGGTATTCGGCCCGAAGTTCTGGAAGAGGTTCGCGAGGCAGAACAGGAACACGAAAAATCGCGAGCCCGGTGTGTTCTGCGCGATCGGCCCGTCGAACGTTATGAGACACTTGAATGCGAATCCTATGATACAGGTCATCTTATGTTGAGGCAGATGGATGAAACAGCCAAGGAAAACGTACCCATGACACTGAAGAGGACGGTGAGCACGATGAAGCCCATCAGCTGTATCGGTCGCCGGCCCCAGCGGTCGATGAAGAGAAAGCACAACCAATACCCTGGGATGAGTCCCGCGAGTGAGAGAATCAGGTTTCCGATGCACAGGTGATACAGGTTCCGGAAGACGTCTCTCGATACACCAAAGCCAATCGCTTCGAGAATCACGGACGCGTTGAGGCCCAGTGTGTAGAATGCAACCTGTATATTTCTCAGGATCGATATCCATCAATTTTTCAATGTTGAACAGGGCTTACGTCGATGGCGAACCACGAATATGAAGTCCCGATGAGCACGCGCAGATTCTGCAACTGCCCGAAGTGGTGGAGGAAGTCTCGCCGTGTTGCTCGGGGCGCATCCGCGCGCTGGACGGGGGCGTAGGGATCGCGCGGATTATTACCATTCTCGAGCGCCGTGTTGATGTCCGCCGTGGCCTGATCAATGTTTCGCTGGATGTCCATCGTAAAGCGAGGCGTCTCTGGGATGGTGAGGCGGAAATACAGCGCGAGTGCCGCAGGGATGCAGCCGAGGCCGAGGAGCAGGCGCCACATATAGTCGACGTGGTTGATTGTGCTGGGGGAGGCGCAAAGCTGGCGGGAAAAGGCACTGGTGTCGCAGATGCAGCTGGCGGTCGGGAAATCTCGCGTAACCAGATCTTTGAACCCGATGGCGATAACTGTGGCGACGAGAGACGCAGCTGATACATGTATGAGCAGGCGGCGGGTGGAAAGTGGAGAATCGAGCCACCGAAGTTTCCCCAGCCTTGGGCGGCAAACACTGCAGTCATCATGCGGCCGCGTGTGCGCGTGGATGCGAATTCAGAGGAGATCGTTGCACTCAGAGGATAGTCTCGCCGATTCCTAGCCCAACCTGGAATTATCAGTAGAAGATTCGATGATTTGGATCCAGGGGCGCCTACGATGAACCGCCAGAAGATTAGCATGGCAATGATTGACATGGCCTGTCCGCCTCCGCAGTTGCCTGCGCGAATGTCCCAACAATCATAATTATGAGCTCTACACCGTCTGAGCCGGGACTGGTCAGTGCGGTCTTGTGGGTAGGACAACGGAAAGGACTCACACATTCGCTTTCGGCCCACAATATCTGCCAACCACCCGAAAAATAACTGTCCGATGAAAGTTCCGACGGGTGTTGCAATTTTGAGACCGAGATTCTGCCTGTTATTTAACGTGGGTCGGCCTGTAACTCGTCAGGAGGGATCAGAGGAGAGTGGAGAAGATAAGTACAGTTCTGATCTGGGTGGTGCCATACACATATCCTAGCATTACGGCCGCGATATTAATCGCAAAGACGTCGTATCTGGTGCACCTGAGACGTCAGAAAGGCTGCGCGGTGGGACTGGACTTACGCATCTGTAAAAAACCCGACACCGGCAACAAAACAGACTTGGACGTGGAAGAAGCTGTTAAGAGCATGAGCGGCCGTGTCTGGTCAGGATTTTGGATATTACATAAAATCTGCATTATCCACTTCTGCAAGTGCAGCGATTCGAAGGTTGTTGAGAACGGTAGCAGCATCGGGTGCCTCAGGCTTGCCAGTGGTCGACTCGATGTCGTCCTCCATCATCCAGGGAGGGGGGAGGAATCTGAGAGGGTCGGCAATGGGACGATGATCGTTTATAGGCCGCCAATATAGGCACCTGGCGACCACGTTTGAAGAAAGTTGGAGGCCGGTTTGATCTCGGGTCTTCTACAGCTTCCGTGCGCGTGCGTGATTTATACTGCACTGCCTCGATGTCATTTTCCATTTTCTTTCTTCCCGTTTTGATTCACCTTGCGGTTTACTAACGTTCCCCCTCATCCAGCTCGCTGAACCGAATCACATTCTTTCCAGCCTTTCCATTCCTCTCTTCGCCGTGCATCAAAGCTATTGATTATTACCGTACTTGGTGGGAGCGGGTGGGAATGCGGCTCTGATGAATTGCATTAGTTTGGTGGCGCAAGGGCTGTGCAGCGCGGGATTTTGGACGAGCTTCAATTGAGATGCTGTGTTCTAGACGTTCAACAGCATCGAACGTGCCACTGGTATGCTCTCCGTTCCTTGAGGCCAGATGCTCTTTTCTCAATCTTTTCTAGGTGCGTTTCGTATCATAGCTGCGGTTTATCAGTCCTGATTCCGGATGTCGTGAAGGAAACGGTCCACGGACGCTGTGTTGAATTTAATTTTGGACAGACACAATTGCCGATTCTGAGCCGTATCCCTTCATTATAGCCAATTTCGTACATCGATCGCTACTTGGGTTTGTGGCGAAACTGCGCGGACAACATCATTGGCTGCGTGCCTCTTGTCGAATCTTGCCATGATAGCCCTATCTGCGACACAACATCTGATGTACTGCGACCATCAATCGTCCCTCATCATCAACTCATCATACAACCTCAGAATTCTGTTCATCCAGGAGCACTTCCCCAGGCAGTCCACTCAATCTCACGTCTATTTCGTGACATCGTTTTCTGAAGTCTGGCGCCCGTTCGATTCGGGGTTGGGTCAAGGATCCTTGAGAGTCTTTTGGCTTTCCGGTAAACTCCACTGGGCTGTTCTCCATACATATCCACCGGAATCCTCATTACATGTATGTCACCGCATATGGATCCTCCGTCCCTACATACATGCTTTATTAACGATTCAAATTCTCTGTGGGCGGAGGGATTTCTTGCGGGTGAGTGGCCATTCATGTTTGTTGACAGAAGGGGCAAGGATCCAGTCCATTGGAGATCATGGACTGGGGTGGATAATGGTGGTGGTAACTGTGGTTCATCCTGACATGCTTTGCCAGAAGTTCACCGGGTTCCGCTGTGACTAAGAATGAACTGGTCCCCGTCGGCTGCCGATGCCGACTCCTGCCGAACCATGCCGATCACGGGAGTTTCACAGCCGCGTGTATCACTGACACAATAAGTGTCCGGCGGCCCGAAAGGCACCCGAAGCCGAAGGTTTTTCCCCGCAGCCGAAACAAATTGTTTCGGTAGCAAGTGCCGAAATCATTGATTTCAGTAGAGGCGGAAAAGTTCATGAAATAAAAGCTTTCAAGTACAGTGTAGGTTGCACTAAGATTGGGCTGAAACCAACCATTTTCCTACACATACTCGTCTTTCGCATCAAACGGCTAAGTTGTGCCAAGGAGTTTACGGCGCTGCCAGACGTCCTGGTAACTATCCTGTCCGGCCCGGAATGATCCGCGCCAGTGTGATCTGGGGCTATCATTTTTTCTGGTTTTCTCGCGTGGCCCGGATCACAGTCGGAACGGCGCTGTCGCACTCCTCACATCAGTCCACGGGTTTTCCACCAGCATGATACTCACCCTCTTCCGTTGCCGCCCGCGCTGCGTCCTCTTCGCCGCCCTTCTTCTCATCGTCGTGCTCGTCACCATCACTGGCGCCCATCCCAAGCTGCGGCACTTCGCGCATATCCAGTATAATTACTACGTCGCAGACAGAGGCACGGGCGGTGGCCCACCGTTGTATACCGCTCTGCGAAAATGGGAAGCGGCGCTTCCACAGCACAACCTCTCCCTTCCTTTCCCAGAGGGCAAGTCCGGCCGTTATGTCAAGTTCTCGAATCAGGAGCGGGTGCTGGGGTGGAAAACTGCTTCAACGAGGTGTAAGCATGCTCCGGTTATTCCTGGGTCCGGTGTACTAAGGAGGAGCGGGGAGCGTAGGCTGATGAATGCACACCTGGCCTACGTATCCGAGCGCGCGTACGTCTTCCAGGACTATGAATGGGCGCATGAGCACTACCAGTGGCCGGAAGACCGATGGCTGAGTATCTGGCCGCGCACACCGCTGACCGCGATTGTTTCGGGCCTGTCGCGGGCGGTCCTTTCGAGGAGGGCGACCCCGCTCCTCGCGCTGTCTCGGCGAACTGGTTCGACGTCGTGTGCCCCCGTCGTGAGCGCCGCTACATCAACACCCGGGACGTCAAGCCCGCCGTCGCGGAAGCCTCCGGCCTCGAGGTCCTGAAACACTGGCAGGCGATCCTCGAAGG
>JARKIE010000921.1:0-20151 GCA_029378255.1 Mycena rosella
CAATTAAACTGGACCATCGGTCTGATTCAGCAGATTTGCTAAACCTGTGGAAGCGGTCGCAGCCTCTTGTTCTCCTTCATATGCTCTATACATGATTTGCAGGATTTTTTTTCGAGTTTGAACCGGTGAACGCTGAACTGAACTGGACCGCGGTTTGCCTGAACCTGAGGTCCAGTCCGCGGTCCGTCGTCATGCTCCTTCTCCTCAAAAGCATTTAAAAATTCGATCGTGTGCATCAGGCATGGATTGCTGGTACCCGTGTTTCGGAAACTGAAGGGCCTCGAATATGTCGGGAGCATCCACCCATGCCAACGCTGAATAACATTGTTCACGTGGATCTATGCCAGCTGGAGCCCTCGTTGACGGCTGGTGGTACAAACCCGGGCCGAACTGCAGAAAGCTAAGCTCAGCATGGTGGTCACAATTCCTAACCATGGCCTCCAACTTCTTCATTCCCTCGAGGAAGAATTCCGAAGTCCACTTGCTCTCCGCATATGCACTCTTGTAATTCGGAATTTCGGATCTAAAGCTGCAGGAGATGGTGAAGCACAGACAATCAAGGCAAGAATCGGACTTCTAGGCAGATGAAATATATTTTTACCTCCCAAGTCGCGCCGTTTATCGAGGACATTTGTCTTTATTTAGTCTCAGCGTGACCTAATGCCATATTAGGACGACGCGTCCCCATCCAGAGGGGATGGATCTGTTCCCGAAACTTGAAAATGAGAGAAAAAGTTTGGAATACAGCGGCTATACACTATAGGTTCGAGCCAGTTCTAAACCGGTCTGCAAAATTCCAGGATTTCCGAACCTGACCGTGGCAACACTATTTATGGTGCTCTGACCATGTTAATAAGCTCTTGTTTGCTTTTTCAACCCTTGTCTGCCAGCCACTCGAGAACGCGATTTGCATTCACTTCATAAATTTTTGTTTTTCAGGTCTTTTAACTCTCTCGTCTCATTGACGGACGAGTCGTTGTGAATTGTCCTTTGCCAGCGGAAGGAACGAGGTGCCAAGTATATACCTATCATTCCCTTCATGGCCATCGGTTGCTTTGTCTAATAGTTAATGCTGCCTTTACCGTAAAACATTCCGCCTCGGAAGGTCGTGCGTTCAAATCCCACGACATGCATTTTAGTTCGCCCCACTTGTTGTTCAACCTTGTTAAACCTTGTTAAACCTCGTTCAATCCCCGTTCGCTCCCTATTCAACCTGATCACGATCGGCACTGTTCAAACTGTGTTTAACTGTGGTCGCCGTCGCCGACCCCACCTCGGCCTTCCTCGGCCCAAGATGTTTGAACAAATCACTGCTCGAACCTGATAATGTGTTGAGACTGGCATTGGTTTATCAAACTTCATATAGATTTATCTGCACCGGGAAATCAATCAGTTGGTGGGGTCACAATTCCGTTGTGGGGAATGAAATTGCGGTTTGCAAGGGAGTTCAGCCCGGGGCAAGGACCACGCATGTCGTTGGGTCCGAGCGGTGAGAATGCGTGGGGACCAGTGACGTTGATGTACTGAGCGGCGCTGTCGAACGCTGACCTCCTGGTGGTTTGCGCGAAAAAAGCAACCAGCGACCAAGAAGAGCTGCAAGAGGGGCGCGATGGAGCAAAACATGGGGTATGACTTGAATGCTGGCCCCCGCTGTACTGGGGCTCCCTTTAAGTACTGACTGGGAACAAATAGCTGGCCATGATATCTGACCTTGAGCGGGCACCCCGTCACAGCTGGACATGAGCATGGACATAGTACTTTCGCGTATTTCCGCTAATTAAGCCTAATTCAGGGCATCGGTGTCGAATAGTCTTGGAGTCGGGAACTACCTGATGTCGCGCAATCCGGTCTGTTCTGTATTAACCCTTTTTCTTTCGGGGGTAGCAAATGATTCATTCAATGGTGGCCCAGCTCACGGAGGGCAGCGCTATTTTTACTCCCTAAATGTTGTGGTCCGCAGTTAATGCCGCTTAAAATCGACGAAGAGGGTCACTTCACTGTGGACCACGGACCGAGTGAATTTCACAGGTCTTTTTCGCCCGGATACACCGCAGCTTTCACCTGAGAAACAAGTGAATATCGCGGTCAAAAAGTGAACTTCACGCAAAGAATGGGGTAAAAAAGTTCACATACAAAATGGCGCTTTTCACAGTTGCTATTCACCATGTTCTGGGGTGAATTTCTCGCCATCTATTTGCAAAAGATCACCAATGTATGGCGAGAAACTCTCCCAATTAACCCGTACAGTTCACTCAAACATGGAATCAAAATCACATATAGATTTCAATCGACTATCTACTACATGGCTTGCGCGCGGTGATGCTCAAGCGTCTAGCTCAGCTGTCAGCTCTCGTAACGAGGCAGATCGTGAGCGTGAGCGTGAGCGCCTTCCGGTGCCTACGCATACATGAAACAATCAGTATTAATCCGAGGAAGGAGAGTTAAGTTGAACGTACCGGGACTCGCCGACCTCGAGTTGTTGACAGTAGGGGCCCGTGACGCATTCGGTGAGTAAGCTAAGTATATTGAGACAATGAAGCACGAAGAAGGACAGACAGACGTACACGGAGCTCGGGGTCCAGACCCATCTGCAGGGAATGGGGACTCGGGGCGCAAGCGGCTGGTATTGGACCGACGGGCTTCGCGGGCTCTCGCTCGGTAGGTTCCTTCCTTGCTTTTGCAGCTCCTATACGTCTTCTGGGCGACAAACGATTCGTGTACGAGATAGGCGGTGGCCCATTGCGCTCGAAAGCGCTCCAAGTCCGGATAGGCGGCCTCGATCTGGGATTGAGAATGTCAGCCGAAGAGAACGAAGCAGTTGAAAAGGAACGTACCGCATCGTAAACCTTCGCTAGGCGGCGGTTGTCTTGCTCCTTCCAGCCAAGATCCAGTTCGAGGAGACCTGCATCCATATAGCGGCGGACTTTGGCCTTGTGGCTAGTCAGAGCTTGAGGGGCGCTGGATAAATGTGACATACCCTCAGCGCCGCCCACTGATCGTTGTTCTGCGATCCTGAGAGGTCGAGCGCAGCACGGATGTCACCGATAGTGACCTGAGCCATGTTGCGTGGACGTGCGACGGAACGAGTGGGAGGTCCCTGACGACGCTGGGGTCGCGTGTTCGCCGCCTCAGCGGCGTTGCGCTCCCCTTGAGCACGGCTAAGGGCAGCTGCAAATGGTTAGCCAGAAACTCGGGATTACTGCAGCTAGCACGCACCTCGAAGCTCTCGTATCTCTGGAGTGTCGTCCGGGCGATCCGCAGTAAGAGCACTCTCGTTTTGGCGCTGTCTCAAGGCCAGTCGTTTCGCCTTGTTCTCCTTCTTCTTGCGAAGCATTTCTGTGGCTGCCGATGTCGCATCGCGAGTGTGCTGAAGGCGGGAGGTAAGTCGTCGGCGTCTGCCGCTCTGGGAACGGGCTGGGATTTCGTTTTCTTTTTCACGGCGGGGCATGATGATGGGGAGGGATGTGGGCAGGTCATCGCCGAGAGGGCACGTAAATAGTGAAGAGAAAGTGGCGCTGGTGGCGCAAAGTAAACAATGGCAAGCTCCGGCCCCACGCTCTCCACCACCATCTCGCTCGGCTCGCTTGTTCGCTTATGCTGTGCCCCACCTCCGCAGCACGTATGATGCCATATTTCCGGCGCGCCTAGTAGCCTGTGTGTAACGTCGAGTAGGAATGCTAGATTTTGACTCCGAGTCTTCCCTGTCGCCGCTGGCATCCCAGTAGCTGAAATCACGCCTCACTGACTCTGGATGCCTCGAAACACGGATCGAGAATGTGCCTGTGGCTGCAGCAAGCCCGTCACAAAAAATGCAGAGCGGCGGCATCTACATCGACCCACTACAAAATCTGTGCTAGTTGCGCAGGAACACAACTACGCCGAACAGCGCCGGCGCCTTTTGAGGGCTGAAGCGCGCGCTTTGGCCGGGGATTCTGTCGCCGACCACAGGTATTCTGCTCAAACTGGCTCAGACGCACCCGAAGGCGCGGCAGATGATGATTTCCATGCAGGCGCGGAGGATGTCATAATGTCCGATCCTCAGCGCTCGGACGAGGATCCCGTTGACGGTTCCGAAGACGAAAGTGAAACGGAATCTGCTGGGGATCCGTTCGAGGGCCGACCAGAGGAGATTCTTTGGGAGGATTCTGATGAGGAAGATGATTCCGCACTGGGGGATGGTTTTCAGGCCGCGCCATGGCTTCAAGGCCTGTCTGCGCAGGAGCGCCTGGAGGAGGTGTTTAATGTGGATGCCGCTACGAGAGGTATGTTTGGATCCTTGATTTTTTAATTAACTTAACATATTTGCAGGCCATAAACTTACGGCGGACGAGTTGAAAGCCATCCGTGCTCATAATTTCAAAGTTGACACGGATCTCGGTGCTCGCGCCTACGATAAGCTCGGACGGGCCTTCCCTGAGCTCTCCGATCTCCCGTCTCGTCAGCGTCTGCGAACACAGATCGCATTTCTCTCCGGGGTAGTTCCCGTGAAGTACGATTGTTGCCCCAACTCGTGCTGCTGCTATACCGGCGAGTACGCCGACCTTGATTTCTGTCCTTTCGACAAGTGCAGGGAGCCGCGCCGAGACTCGGCCGGTCGTGCGCGGAACACATTCCAGTACCTGCCGCTCATTCCTCGACTCGTCAATTTATTCCAGGATGGCGCCATGGCCGAGAAACTTGATTACCGGGCAAACTACAACCCCACGGATGGGAAGACCACCGACATTTTCGACGGTACCCATTACCAACGCCTTTGTCGCACCAAGGTTACAATTGATGGCGAGAAATTACCCTACAAATTCTTTTCCTCCACCACCGATCTTGCGATGGGCGCATCTACCGACGGATTTGGCCCCTTCAAACACCGCAAAAAGACGTGCTGGCCGATTATTATTATGCTTTACAACCTCCCGCCGGAAATTCGGACCTGGCTGATCTATCTACTCTGCCTCGGCGTAATTCCTGGTCCGAAGGCGCCGAAGGATATGGACTCGTTCCTCTACCCGTTTGTAGAGGAACTCCTCGCTCTGATGCGTGGTGTGCTCGCGTTCGACCGCCGTAACATGAGGCAGTTTGTCCTCCGTGCTTATCTTATAGCCCTTTTCGGGGACATGCCCGCCGTCGCGAAGTTGATGCGGATGAAGGGCCACACGGGTATTTCTCCTTGTCGCGCCTGCCGAATCTTGGCCATCAGGGATACCACTCACCCTAAATCGACTGCTCATTATACCCCGCTGTACCGCGACAACACCGAGTCGTACGATCCTCTCAAGCTTCCATTACGCTCACACGAGGAGTTCATTCGCCATGCTGTTGCAGTTGAGGAGGCACCCTCCGACGCTGAGCAGGAGCGCCGTTCCAAGGCGTACGGAATAAACGGTGTTCCTATCCTTGCAAAACTCTCCAGCTTATCATTTCCCGACTCATTCCCGCACGACTTGATGCACATCATCGAGAATATTATCCCGATGCTCGTCGATCATTGGACGGGGACCTTCAAGGATCTGGATGGCGGCTCTGAAGAATACGAGCTCCCACCTTCTGTCTTCGATGCCATCGGCGAGGCCTGCGCCAAGTCGGGTTCCACAATTCCATCGGCTTTTGGGGCCCGTGTTCCGAACATAGCCAAGGATCGCTACCAGTGCACAGCAGAGTCTTGGTTTCTTTTCACCACCCTTCTGGCCCCTGTTCTTCTCCATAACCGGTTCTCACGGCGCTGCTATTATAACCATTTCGTTCAATTTATCATCCTCGTCAACAAGTGTCTGCGCTTCGAGTTGACCTCTCAAGAAATTCGCGAAATCGAAGCAGGATTTGCAGCTTGGGTTGAAAAATACGAACAGTGCGTACAATTATCTCCTGTCTCTGTCCCAGTCCAAATGTTCAAATAGATTTTATTATCAATACGAGGAGTCTCGATTGAGCGCGTGCACCCTTCCTGTTCACGCGTTATTGCATATTGCCGACAACATTCGAAAAATCGGCCCTATGTGGTGTTTTTGGGCGTTTGTAATGGAGCGCTTCTGTGGCTCTCTTGTACCCGCCGTCAAGAGTCGCAAATACCCATTCATGAGTCTTGCTCATCGCATACGAGATGTTGCACAGCTCAGCCAGATTAAGCTTCTGTACGGCCTGACCAGCGAGCTCGATCTTAGCTCCGGAAAGGATATGGAAGAGACGGGACTGGCATTTGACGACTGTGAGTGGGTTCGACAATTTTGATTTGCATATTTTTCACGCCGTCTTCAGATCCAGATATTCGTATGGTGTATCCGCACCGTACCATTGCTGTGGATATGCCATTACGGAACAAAATTGCATCGTACCTGACCACAAATTACGACGTGACTCGCCCCAGCGCACTCAAATTCATCCCGGCTGAGCTGTCATTATGGGGAAAGCTTAAGCGATTGGGCGGAGGTGATCTAATCCACGCTCGGGACCTGGTCTCCACCTATCATACCACCCCGGATGCTGTGCGCGACGCGACATTTATTAAGGTGCGCCGTCATACGACTAAGCAATTCACTTACCCGGTATTCCTTTAGTTTACTCTCGAGGTTGACAAGAATCAGAACCATCGCAACCTGCCGGTGGTCCTGCAACCGAAACCGTTTTTTGGACAAGTACGGAAATTCATCGCACTCACTGTACCCCCCGAATTTCCTGCTCGACGGGACGCAGGGCCCGAGGAAAGGGCCCAATCTGCCCGGGAACGGACAGTTCTTCTTGCCGCAGTTGCAGGGGTGAAACTAACCCGACAAAATTCTGCGGGTATGGTATATTTCGACGCGAAGTCCTCAGATCTGGGATCTGTATCCGAGATCATTGACATACAGACCATCGACTGCCTGGCGGGACGCATTCAGGATGGTAAACGATGGGCATGCCTCCGACCCGAGGTTGCAGCCAAATTCAAGCTGATTCAGGAGGAAAGTGGTGAATTGAATGAACTGTAGCCCAAGTAGCTGTGTGGTAGTGAATTTCATGTAGTGGATGAGGTGAAAACTCGATTCGCTCTAAGATCACGTGAACGGAAATATTCACAGCATACTGAGAACTTTTTTTTTCACTAGAAGAATGGGTGAAATGTGAACTTTACCATCTTGTACTGTGAAGTTCACCCTCTCTGTTTTCTACAGTGCTTGTGACTTTAGCGGACAGCTCAAATCATAGATTCAAGTGGGTGTATTTTTAGGTAAGTACAGCTGTGATGCTGAACGCACAACTAGATAACGCATATGCAAGACAGGCCTAACTGTGACAGTTAGCGACCGCCTTTTTCGAGAATAATCCCGGGCATGATAGGTGTCGGATAGTCTTGGAGTCGGAACTAGCTGATATCGCGCCACCCGGTCTGTTTTGTTTAGATCGCGCTAAATGATTCATTCGATGACGGCCCAACAAAGAAGGCAGCGCGAATTCTTCCCCCACAACCGATTCCCGACGCCTCAAACCAGAGACGTAAGCCAGCGCGGAACGCTCAGTTTTGCCATTGGGCATTGGGGATTTTGAAATTTGGGATTTGGGGAAATTTCGGAAGGGCCGAAATGAAAAACGGAACATTGAATTGCAGTTTCGAGTTCGGGGCAGCTGATATGTAGAGTCTCAAATGCACCTTTTCTGCACTGGTTTCAGTTTTCAATTTCAGCTAGACCTTTATGTGATATGATTTATGGTGATTCAAATGCATTTTAGGGCAGCTGAATAGAAATCCTATTCCACTACTATAGATTACAAATCAGTATAAATAAAACTAATAGGAGATTGTAGCTCGATTTACAGATCAACTGGCCCTAGATTTGGCCAAGTCCTGTCCTCTGCCCTTGAATACTATACACGTCGAATCTACGGCATTTGAATAATTGCGCGCGAACCCGAACCTGATTTCCGTTAATTTGCGTCCCTCGGTCCACACAAGTCCGCCATGGAAGCTCACATATTTATCCTCCAAGCCCCTTCGAGAGATTTGCCAAGACGGAACGGACGTCCCTGCTTACGAAGAGTGTAGATTCGGACAGAGTCCATCGAATGAAAAAAAAGTCCAACTTAA
The DNA here is from genome assembly GCA_029378255.1 of Mycena rosella. Classification (NCBI taxonomy): domain Eukaryota; kingdom Fungi; phylum Basidiomycota; class Agaricomycetes; order Agaricales; family Mycenaceae; genus Mycena; species Mycena rosella. The sequence goes on from JARKIE010000921.1 coordinate 8,054, forward strand.
CGTCAATATGACTCGATCCCGAGTCGAACGGGCCCCTGCATTCATAGAAGAGGTAATTTTTAATTTATTGCAGGTAGGGTCCGCCATCGAGCCGATAGTGTGCGTGCTCTGTCCTACTGCGTATCAACATCGGGAATTTGGTGCAGAGGAGGGAATATTTGAATATTCGCCCGAACCCAAGAGGGGCGCGGGGAGGACCGTTGTAAATATCTGGTTAGAAGTTAAATCTTCCCTTCCCGACTAGTGATATTCCGCTATGCCGAGACCCGGGACAAGGCGATTACCAAAGATGCACGGGGTTTTCTGACGTCTAATGTACACCAAGGAGTCAGACATGGCGTACGGAACACCGTGCTTTAATGTTCGCCGGAACCAAGAAGGGCGCGAGGAGAGAAGCATTTCCTGTGCGAGCAGCGAGCGAGGCACGTATCTGGTTAGAAAGTTACATCCTCCTTTCCTGACCGGTCCCGTGGCGAAATATCCGCCACGTCGACAGCTGGGGCCAAGGCGATTACCGAAAATGCACTGGGTTGTCCGACGTCTAATATACACCAAGGAGTCAGACATGGTGTATGGTACATCATGTCGGAAAAATGTAAAGAGTCCTTATAAGATGTACTCTTATTACCCATTATAAGGCCTTATAAGGCTATTGTAACATATTGTAACAGCATCAAAAGCCTTATAAGGCGACTGTAATGGCATTAAAGGACCAAAATCCCCAATAAGCCAATTATCAGAGGAAAGACCCCTTATAGGGCCTTATAAGCGATTTTTTAAATTTCCGACATTTATTCGCCTCTCCATAGATCGGGTTTGTGGATTTGAGGCAGTCCGGGGTTCGACTCCCCGTGTCTGAGTGACCTATATCAGTGTTCTTTTTTATTTGTTCGTAGCTTCGTGTTCTGAATTTGAGGCTGTGGCACTTATCCTACTACATAGGAGGATTATTTGGATGTTGAACTTCAGTTCAACCCGAATAACGTAACTGCACAGCCCGCGCACAGCCTTGAACGCGTCACGCAACAAGGCTAGCATGTTCCACATCGCCGAGTTGACTGACCAGGTTATCGACCATCTCTACGCGGACTCCGAGTCCCTCCGCAACTGCGCTCTCGTCGCGCGCTCCTGGGTCCCCGCCGCGCGGTACCACATCTTCTTCTCGGTCACTATCAAGCACGACAGCACGTGCCGCCGCCTCTGCGACCTCATAGCCCGCACGCCTCACATCGGAGGCTACATTCGCATTATCTACGTATACTTCGAGGCGCACCGCCCCCCCTTCGACTCCCTGCGCGATCTGCGCGTGCTGGCCCCACGACAGCTGAACATCGTCAACTGCCCGCACACGACGGAGCTCGCGCGGATCAGCCATCTCCTCGCGCACCCCGCGCTCATCGGCATCCGCTTCTTCTCTGGCGCAGCGGTGAGCCGTGTGCAGCTGGCGTTTCTGGCGCAGGCGCGCGCGGCGCCCCTCAGGGACCTGCTACTCTACTCAGCGTCGGACACGCCTGCGGCGGAGGACCACGCGCTCCCGGCCCCGGTGCCGAGGCCGCTCGCGATATCCATGCTCGATATCGGCGGCGACGCGACGCTCGTCACCTCCACGCTCCTCGACCCCCACGGCCCGCTCAACATCCGCACCCTCGCCGCCCTCACCTTCGACAGCGCGGACATCGCCAGCCTCCCCCGCCTGCTGACCCTCTGCGGCCCGTCGCTCCTCGTGCTCGATATCCTCGTCTCCTCGCGTACGCCGACTCCCACCCTCCCCCCGCCCTATCGCTGACGCGCTGACGCCCCGCAGCGGCCCTGGCCGCGACGCTCCACATCGGGCGCAGCACGCTCCCCGTCCTCATCGATCTCCGCCTCTTCGACATCGGCGCCGACACGCTGCCCGCCGTGCCCGCGCTCCTCGCGCAGCTCGCCCCCGCCGCCCTCCTGCGCAACCTCCGCCTCGCGCCGCGCCGCGACGACGGCGACCCGGCCGCCTCGCCGTTCGCGCCGAGCCCCGCGAACCACGCGCTCTGGCACGCGGTGGACAGCGCTCTCGCTGCGCTCAGAGAGCTCGTCTCCGTCACGGTGGAGGACCTCTGCGCGCTCGAGCCGCCCGCAGTCCTGGGCTTCCTCGACTGCTTCCCGACCCTCGTGCGCAAGGGGATACTGAAGATGCCGAGTCGGGTGCCGGGGCGTTCGTGAAGGCGAGAGTTCGCGCTAAATAATTATGGGTCTGGATCGGGTTTGCGCGTGTCCGCTATGTCTCAGGGTATCTGTCGATTGTCCAACCGTGCAGTGATTTCGCTCCACACTCGACGTGTACACATTCAAGTAAAGACCACCCAGAATCGGCTCGATGGCGGTGGGACCGCACCTGCTACCCACTGGTCTTCTTGTGAGCCGTTCTCGCTGCAGGGCCGCCCGTTCGACTCGGGCTCAAGCCTTGGGGCCACGACTAGCTTTTTCGTTCTCCTTCGGTTATCCTCCGTTTACGAATCATGACCCAGCCGCGATATTCAGCACACGAAGCTACGAACAAAGAAAAAAATCACGGCTGTGCTGGCCGCTCAGACACGGGGAGTCGAACCCCGGACTGCCTCGACACGAGATTTCTTCTTCTGTATGGCGAGAGGCGGCGTTCCGTACACCATGTCTGACTCCTTGCTGTACATTTGTAGGGCAGACAACCCAGTGCATTTTGGGTACTCGCCTTGTCCTGTGTTGGCATAGCGAAGTTCACCGCGGGACCTAGCCGGACAGCGAAGATTTGACGTTCTAACCAGACGACATTCTTCAAACTAAGCTCGTACGTCGCGCGCTGACCGCACAGCACATGTTTCTTGGGGCGGGAAGGACGGCGCACGGCGCCGTGACGTTCCCACAAATCCATTACACCTCCGCTCCTCTCCCCCAGCTTTAAATCCCGCGCGGGCGAAACGGTCTGCGCGCTCTGCTGCTCCTACTTTGTTTCATCCTCACCAGGACTATACATGCATGTAACGGCTCGATGGCGGACCGCCGCCTCTGCATTTACCCAAACCGCCACTGGTCAGTTTTGTCGAACACCCCCGTTCAAACCGGGATCGAGCCCTGGGTCCCCCCTGCAGCTTTTTTCGCGGTGCTGGGCAATCCATTAGGAGTCATGAATTCGGGGTTCAAGCACACGTGGAACCTTCCTACCCTCCGGCCCTCGCCACGACGGAGATATATACATATATTGCCGCGCATTTAATCAAACACCCTCTCGATTCCCAACTTTGACATGTGTTCAAGGGCAGACCACGCACAATGTCGGCTCGATGGCGGAGGGACGTACCTGCAATAAATTCCATGGTACATTTGCTTATCAATGCAAGCGCCCGTTCGACTCGGGATCGAGCCATGTGGGTGCATTAAGAATTTTTATTTTATTCGCTTCAGTTCGAATCTGAACACTTCGGCAGCAGGGACGTCCTTTCTATCTTGGGGACTCTCTCGGGGGCTTGAAAGATAAATAAATATGTGAGCTTCCATCACGGGCTTGTGTGGACTGAAGGACGCAAATTAACAGCAAACAGTTTCGGGTTCACCCGCAATCATTCAAATGCCGTAGGTCCGACGCGAATAGTATTCAAGGGCACAGGACTGCCGGGCTTCCGATATATACGAGCATCTGTTTGTGAGAGACGATGCCGGGTTTGGATTTGCCGCCCGCCAGCCGCACTGGATTTCACAGCATATGGATGAGCCAAAGCTCTGAATGCTTGTGACGCCCCCCGGGACACAGCGCGCGCTCTGCGTAGACTTGGGATAAAATCACAGCGCTGATGCGTACGACTGACGCCCCGATTTCGATTTCCCTCATTATTTTCTATAGATTTCAAGCGATTGTCCGTCGGTTGAATTTCCGGGACGGAAATCGGCGCAGAACTCAAGGAGATATTAACTGAGTTCAAGTACTAGGGGTACTTATTTCAATATAGCAAAGGCCGACATATGGCCCGACATCTCCGATCGGCTGCCGGACGAATCCGGAACATGTGGAACTGCGCAATGATCCGAGGCGCAGTCTGAAAACAGGCTCTTCTTGACGACGACGTAGATTGGACGTAGATGCACGATCCCAAACCCAGAAAGCCCCCAGCGTGTGATGCCTGCAGGGTTCGTGCATCGACGTATCCCTTCATAGATGAATTATGCTTACAACAATGAATACTTAGACTCGTCGCGTTTTGTGTCATCCCCAGCCAAACGGCGCCCCCTGCCCACGATGCGCGGAGAAGGATACTGTGTGCGTAAATCTATTAGCACCGTCGTGTTCCGGTGATATATGAGAGACCCCGCCCATACAGATGTATAACGACATCGGGGCCCCGCGGACGGCCGCGCAAGAGTCCAGTCTCCAAATCTCCGCAGTCGCTGGTCGTGCCTGGAGCGACGCAACAGCCGCAGTCTCAGCCACATCCATCCTCTTCAGCTCTCGCCTTACGATCCCCGCAATCCTGGATGAACGACTGCCCTGACCTCACCCCTGAGCTCGTTGCTCATCTCTTTCAGTGTATGTCGATCTCGACGATAGTTTTGTTGAGTGGACAATGATATACCCGTGCTAGGCTTCGACCAACTACCCCAAATTTTTACATGCAATCCAGCGATCACTGGCACGTCCATCCGGAGCGTCGTGCGTGCCGTTTCGTACCAGCTCCATCTCCTGTCTCCGGAGTCCCGGACGCTAGCTCTGTGTGTCGTCGCGCTCTCGTCGCTCGTTTCCTTCCATGAAGGGGTCCTTGGCGAAGGCCCTCGGCCTAACTCCTTCTCGGATGAGGCCTTCTTTTCTTCTAGACCGGATGTGCTGAGTTGCGGTGCGAGACGGTCAGGAGTACGCCGCGCGTTACATGCGGCAGCGCGCAAGGCCGCGTGGGACTCTGAATTAATGCTCCACGCCTCCGACGAAAACGCTGCCTCTTGCTTCCTCTTGGATGTTCTCGACCAACGTAAGATCTCTATCGTTATACTTTCGCTACATCAACGTGACTCTCATCTACTCTACAGTGGATTCCTGCGGCGGGTCGAAGCCGTGGGCCAGTGCATCTATTTCCCATTTGCGAGCTCTTGCTCCCATCTGGCGAACCTCCACTCCCACATCGCATGCAAATATTCATTGGGCCGCGTTTCTCGTTCGTCTCTGCGTCGGATCTGTTCTCGTCTTTCTGACTCAGCATGCAGATGGCTGAGGCGCTCCGGACGACCATCCACAGGAAACCCTTCCTATTGTAAGCATTTCAGCCCCTTCTCTTAATGTATCTAGGATTGATGTGCATTTCAGCACCTTAGGAGACCAACTACTCCTTGCTGGTCCTGAGCCGCCCTCGGCGGACACATTATTGGCGTCCCTCGAAGTGAGGTCTGGAAAATCCGCCATCGCCATCCTTTCCCAGTCTATGTATCCTTGTATGTCGTTGAAGTTTCCGCTCGCCCATGATTTGCGGCTGACAGCTTCAGACATATTCCACATTACATGTCTTGCGCGGCGATTATGGGACACACTCACTGGGGGTGCGTTCAACATCATTATACATCTGTCAATTTGTTGAATGCTCAGCTGCGCAATTAGACCATGCCCGTCTCATCCCCGTCACGGAGGTAGCAGTAATTCAGTTCCTCGGCTCTCTCACCGTCATGCATGCTATCCTTTCGCGGTTGTTGGAACACGTCGACGCCGCCCTCTCCCCGCCTATCACCCAGCTATCCTCCCAGCTCGAAGACTTGGACGGGCCCGTGCGCAGGGGCGGGTGGGGAATAGGCGTCGGCTTTGCGGTCCTCGTCCTGCGGCTGCACCACGAGCTCGAATATCGCGCTCTATCCACCGAGGGCAGCGCGCACACACAGGAGCGTTTCAACCTCCTTCGGGTCCAGACACGCCAGATGGCGGCCACTGGCGCGCGCGAGTTCGCGCGCGCCATCCGGTATCTGCCGCCCATCCACTACGCGGAAATAAGCTGGACGATCCTGCGCGACTACGCGCAGTTTGAACTCGACGAGGCCGAGAGCGCGCCCGTCGTCTCGCGCGACCGAGTGCGGGATCTCGAGACGTCAGTGCCAGCATGTTTCCGGGACAACTCGAACTGGCTGATGCGATTTGTGCTTACAGAATCGCTGCGGAGATGGCATCGGTGGGCTTTTCGGTGGACCTGGTTTCTGCGCCGCAGGATGTAGCCCTCCTTAACCGGCTGGATAACTACCTCTGGAGTGCGGTCCAGGTTCCGGCGTTACTCGACCCGATACTGGGGAATATGTTCCCCGCCTTGGATCAGGGGTGGCTGGATACCGCGAGCAATGGGGGGCTGTTGAGGGGCGGGTCCCTTGGATTCTAGTTTTGCACTGGGCGCGGCCAACAGTAAGGAGAATGCGTATGATGGTATTCCGTAGGGGATGATCCTTAGAAGACAGACATGGTGTACGGACCACCGCCCCTCACGCTGGCTCAGCGATACCATCTTTGATGGGGACGTCCTGAGCTCGACTCCTCGTGTCTGAGTATCCAGACTCAAAAACCGTCTTTTTAGTGTTTCTGTCAATGGTGCGTTCGAGTACCAGGCCCGTGTCGTGGATAGCGCATTGCTGCGATGGGGATATAGGTTGGGCCCGGATACAGGCGATGCACGACCTCCCTTTGCGGTTGCAGGTATCCTGCGTTGTCAGTACGATGTTCTCCGTATGGATGTCTCAGTCTTACGCCTCAATCCAATTTATGCCGATGGGAGGAGGACTGTGTCGGACGTCTGCCGTCGGCAAATTACCGTCACGCTATGGTCGTTCAAATGCACTTTTAATCCTGCGCTACTTTTTAGGTGTTTTTCGATTCTGCGACACTCTTATCAGGAAATTTTTGGAGCACGGACAGAATGGGCGCGATGACCCGCCAAAAAAGTTCGCGCACGCGCTCGGCCAAAAAAGTTGGTGCGCGCGCGTTCGGCCAAATAACAAAGTTCGCGTGCGCGCTCCAATAAAAGTGTCGGAGATTAATCGCGGATCAAACGTCCGAAATGAAAGTGTCGCAAGTTGGATTTGTTCAATAAAAGTGTCGCGAAATGGGACTTTCGGCGACGCTTATTTGGATCTCAAAGGCATCATTTCCTGATAAGAGTGTCGCAAAACTGAAAACACCTAAAAAGTAGCGCGGGATTCAAAGTGTATTTGGACCGCCATATCACGCCATCTCCCTGCGCACCCCCAGAACGCAAAATATATATATCCTCATGCCGAAGAGGAAAAATTGTGCGTTCAATGGCCATGCGTGCTTTTTTTCATAGATCCCCGGCATTTCGGTGTGTAGGTATGGGCGATATACTGTCCGAAAAATCAGGGATACAACGGCAAAAAGAAACACATTGATGAGGGCTGTTCAAAAAAAAACACAATGGGAAATACCGAAATTTGACACCATCATCGTTCACGCCCACGTGAGCCAAAAAAAACGCGATGTGTGACAACACGTCAAAAAGACACCTTGGTTCTACAGCTGAGAGGAAAAATACACAATGCGGACTTGGTCCTTTCCACAGGTGCGCGGACCCAATATGAGCCCGGAGCGCATGATCACGCCATCGCAATGATTACAATTTGCATATGATTTAACTGATTACATAGTTGCTTCGCTGGCACGTCTCTTCCCGTCCTTGCCCCACATCCCGCGGAATGGACTTCGATAACCGCGGAAAGTGCCTGAAAGGGGGCTGCACCGCCGGCTGCACTGTTTTCATCCCCAAATCCGGCCCCTCGCCGGACTCTCATCCAGGCCTTGCGCAATGTGCCGTCTGCGATGGGTGTGTGGTAGCTCAGCACGAGCCGCCTTCCCAGGTACGTGGATGGTATCCACCAATCCGGCCACATCTTTATTGTACTCAGGCACCATCGAAACCGCACCCGCCACCACCGGTTGCCCCAGCACCTTCTGCTACGTCCACCACCATGAATGGGTCGCGAGGTTTTGCCGCACCACCAAAGGGGCCATTCACCGGCAGTCCATTCCGAGGGCATGCACAGGATCGCCAAGAATCAATTGAGGGCAAACTCCAGGATTCGAATTCTGTGCCTGGAACAGCGTCCAAAGGCGGTAGAAAGTTTTATCCAGCAGAACAGGTGCGAGGATTTGGTGCTAGAACATGCCATGAAAATAATTCCCCCCAGTCCCAGCTCAATGGCGACTTGAACCCGAACGACTCCAAGGGCAAGAAGCGTAAACACAAAACCGTCCCCGACAGCGACACCGATCGGGCCGAAAAACGCCGCATGCCAGCCAAGGGTGTGAAAACACCGGCCAGCAAGGCCTTCACTGTTGTACTGGCTGCGGACACAAAGGCTGTGGCTAAGCGCAAATATCTCAAACCCAGTGCAGCGAAGTAAAGATCTACAGTCATTCCATGGTCCTTGCACAATCATTGGTCCTTGCACATGATTTCTTTCTGGGCCCAGAAAATATGTTTTTGGTCCAGTCTTTCAAGCAGATCCCTTCATATGTGTGCCCTTCACATTCTCCATTTTTCTCAAGCCCTTTGGGCATCTGATGGTTGTACAATTATGGCAACATGGCCCAAATTCACATCAATCATTGAATTTCACCCGAAAGCAGACCCCCAAAAATATGTTGAAGATGTCAAATCATAATTCTGAATGATATCTGTGCTCCACAAAAAATCTGAGGCCATTGGGTAGCTGGGACATAGAGGAGGAAAAAATCCATCCTGAATCATGTGCACGTGAGGTGCAAACAAACCCAAATATTTCACAACCAGGATGAAAATGTATTGTGAGGCCTAGGAAGAGGTTCTATGGAAAAAAATGAAGAAAAGAACACAAGAAGTGGTGGGACACAATGAGGTCTACAGCTAAATGGGTTGAAGTTGAGATTTGAGTGAGAGGAACAGGTAAGGACATCTGGGCTCATGTGACAACATATGAGGGACCAAGAATGTTATCTGCTTCGGATATGGGCCTCCCTTTGCTTAGAACATGAATTACTGGCTGGCTTTGTGCCGATGTGCAAGGACCAGTGATGACTGAAAATGTGCCCCACAAGATTGGCCTCAAAATGTTGAAAAACCGGTCGTTTTCTCCTGAATATTTTTGTGGCACCAAGGTTTACATAGTCATATCATTGATATGTATACTTGGTTTCATCAAAAAAATCCCATTTAAGATGAAAAATAGGAATTAAAAAAAATGTGGTGCAAGGACCATGGAATGACTGTATCTATTCCAGTTTGCACATCTAACCACAAACTCAGGCTCATACAACTCAACCGCGAAGGCTACGTTAAGAACATCAATTTACACGGCGGTAATACTTGGCCGGAGATCACTGAAGCAGTCGAAACGGCTTTTGCGAGCGTTCCAGAGATGGAGACCTATGGTTTCCGTGTCCTTGAAGTCGAAACGAGAGCGGTAAAGACCGCGGCGGGCCGCTTAAGCAAGAAGCAGGTGTTTGGTTTGAAACCCATTGAAGGCGAATTCGGGATGGATGCATGGACACGGTACTCGTTTCCCAGTCTATATGCTGCAATATCTGATGACCTGAAAAGGGCGCTCGCTTTGAGCACCGTGAGGGGTGCCAGAGCAGGCTATAGAAAACACTATTTTTATTGCACTCTCTCCCGCCGCTCCCAACCTAAGATTCCCTGGCATCGATCTAACCTTGGACGAACCGGATCGCGACCTGGGAACTGACTCTGAGTGCTCCGAGGACGAAAGTACTAGTGTCGCGACAGGTGTGGAAAGCAACCGCGCTGATAAAACCGGTGGGGACAACGAGGTACGCACAATTTTGCGCTTCCACGTCGTCCGATATTCAAGTGTTTGCAGCGCTTCAGTGCCGCGCACATGGACACAGATACCAGCAACAAGGACCACGGACCAGTTTGTGATTCTAACATTCGTAAAATTTCGGCGCTCTCATACACTTCCCGCAGAGCACTGGCAACGGACCTGAGAACGAGAAGACTCATTCTCAAGGAGCTTCAGAATCACCGCCGTTTACTGGGTTCTCTGTATGTTATCCTTGCCTAAGCCCGCCGCACAAATGGTCATCACCATTTTGCAGGGAAATTCCGAAACCGACGACGATATGAAACTCGATGATCAGGTGCGCCTTTGCACGAGCTACTGTAGCCAAATTTTAACGGCGTCAAAAGGACAACCACTTTGGATTGTTCGAATCCCCGGATACCTCCGCGTGGGACCCGTTCCCTGCTACGCACATCAGCCTGCTAAGGGGATTAAGAAATATAACAAAGCCAGACTCCGCGAATCAGCAGCGATGGGTGAGTAAATAAGTTTGATACATGCATAAAAACGATGCCATGCTCACATATTTATTTCAGTGGAAGAGCACACCGCTGCATCACCTCACTGAATTTAACATGATTTCCCCGCTTCTCGCGGATCTAATTGATTCGACGGCGACGGGGCAGATGCATGTCGATGTTTTCTTCACAAAATCCAGAAGTACGTCGTTAAGCGCCTGGAACCCATGTCCGATTTGGCCCTCAACATTGACATTGTTGCGCAATGCGGACGACACCAAGAGTTTGGCAGCGCTCCGTGACGAGTTCACAAAGCTATTCGGTGTTGGTCCAGGGGGAATCTCCATCGTTATACCCGTCCTCTCGTCGCTTTACGAGGGTCTCCGACGAATCAGGGAGCAGAGATTCGTCATGAACCGCGAGTCGCTCAGGACAGAGTATCTTCTTGATGAGACTTCGACGGCCTTGTTGACCTGTCTTACTCACTTTCGTTCCATCTACGATCGATCTCTCTGGGATCCGAAGAACGGCTTCCGAGAGCTCGCCCAAATTCTTGCCAGACATGACGACCAGCTGCCGGTATTTTATTCCATGCTATTCTGTGCCGGCACATAGCTCAATTACGATCGCCACAACAGGTCGGGGACATGCAAAGCCCCATGCACACCCATCTTGATGGAATGAACCTTCAGCAGGACTCCGTTAATACCCTTCGCCACTCTCTCGAGGACGCCTTCGGATCCGCCACTGACCCTGGGCACATGCAAGCACACTGCTGTTGTGGGAGGCGAATACGGTCTTCGCCGGTTTTACGAAATCATTGTTGAACCCTTTCTGGACAAGATCAATAGGCCCGACTACGACGATGTTTTGAAACTTCTCAACGACTGCTCTCGCGCTCTAGCCGGAAATGCGCCAATTATATTAAGGTGAATCATTTTTAGATCCTCGATTTGGAGATGCCCCCTCACAGCAAATCAGACCAAGCCAGGCCACGGGGCGAAACCGAAGTCATCGCCTACGTCTGGTGAAGATGATCCATCTGTAAGTGTCGCATCTGGCAGTTCAAGAGCTGTTTGACCCCAAATATCCAGGGACCACGCACACGAGCGCAAGCGCAAGCTAATGGTACATGTGCCCCTCGTAACACAAAGTAGGATTATTATGACCTCTGTTGCATGCTTGTGAATAAATTTTCTGCGCGTTCAATAGGAGTGGTCATTTCAAAACGCCTCGTGAAGAGAATGATCAATTTGAGTACGCAGACGAGTTGTACAGCGACACCGCCGAAGGTATATATTTAGAATCCACGCACCTCTGCTGATCTCCGACACCCAGATATGACACGGACTGAGTCCGCTGCTGAAGACTGGTATCGTGACCTAAAACCTGGCCCAGGTATCAAGACGCGTAGGAGGAGAAGACACACAACTGATCATGTCTCGTGTAAGTCCTGCTAACACTCTCTCAATAATTTGGGTTTGACGTTCTTGGCATTCCGCAGCCTCGGATAGTGACGATTACGCTCCACCGAAGTCTAAGCGGAAGGCCCGTTCCAGGCCCGAATACGTGGAGATCGAAACACCCCCTCCCTCTCCGCCGCCCGAACAGTTTACAGAAAAGGACAAACATAAAAAAGACTTGGCAGAATGCGGACCTTTTACTTGGGCTTCCAGGATGGTTTCAATTGCGCCGTCGCATCCTCCTCCGTTTCCCTCATCCTGATGCCAAGCAGCGAGACTCGTTGAACAACCTCAATAATCTCGCAACCTCAAATCAGTATAAACGCATTAGCACGGTTCGTTTTCTATCCTGGACACATCT
>JARKIE010000922.1:0-20137 GCA_029378255.1 Mycena rosella
GATAACCACTAACGACTAGCCATACTGGGTGAGGAATTATAGGAGCCACTACGCAGTTCACGGTGCACTCAGGAAGTAAGAACAAAACAATACAGTTAGTGCGAGTTGAACGCGCGGGCATTGGAGGAAAAATTATGTAAGGTAAAGGTGAGGCATATTAATCATTGAGTCAAGTGAGCACAACAATGTAATTTGCACAAAGGTTTTTTTGTGTCGGCAAAAAAAAAAAATGGCTGCCCAATCCGGCCACTACCGCCAATGTCCAAAATAGGAAGTTTTCGTCAAACCGGTCGGGGAAGGTGCGGAAAAGAGCGAGTGGGTAATTATTATGTAATATGGCATAAAACAATGTAATTTGTGTCAAGACAAAGGTTTTTTTGTGTCGGCAAAAAAAAAATGTGGCTTCCCAATCCGGCCACTACTGCCAATGTCCCAATTAGGAAATTTCGGTCAAACCGATCAGGGAGGATGTGGGAATGAGCATGCAGGTTGATATTACGTAATTTAGTGTTGGTCAAGCTGATTTGCCTCCAGACAGAGGTTTCATGAGGAACGAGGGAAATCCCCACTCGGGATGGGATGCCCCACTTTAAAAAGAATAAAGGTGGGGACATCCCACCTTCAAATAATTAGAGGTGGTAGAGGTGGGACATCCCACCTCTATGTGATGTTCCGACTGGGAATTCCCCTGTCAGTGGGACATCCCAATGAACCGAGGTGGGATGTCCCACATTATTGAAGGGGGATTTCCCACCTGTGGGGACATCCCACTACAGTAAGTGGGATGTCCCCACAATTAAAGTGGGACGTCCCAGCTGTTTGTGTGGGATGTCCCAGGCGTTTTCGTGGGATGTCCCAAATGGTTTCGTGGGATGTCCAAATGGTTTCGTGGGACGTCCCAAATGATTTTGTGGGACGTCCCAGATGGTTCCGTGGGACATCCCACATGTGTTTGTGGGACGTCCCCTCGATTGAAGTGGGACATCCCACATTTGCTCATGGGATGTCCCATATGTCCCACGGCGCACAATGCCATCTGATACGCAATGTGGAGGCGTATTCGAGCGGGACAGAGGCGGTTGGTGCACACCCATCCAATGTGCAAGGCGGAGGCACATTCATGCAGGCCCATTTGATACGCAATGCAGAGGCGTATTTGAGCGGGACAGAGGCGGTTGGTGCACACCCATCCAATGTGCAAGGCGGAGGCACATTCATGCAGGCCCATCTGATACGCAATGCAGAGGCGTATTTGAGCGGGACAGAGGCGATCAGTGCACACCCATCCAATGTGCAAGGCGGAGGCACATTCATGCAGGCCCATCTGATACGCAATGCAGAGGCATATTTGAGCGGGACAGAGGCGGTCGGTGCACACCCATCCAATGTGCAAGGTGGAGGCCTTGCGGAGGCGTATTCGAGCGGGACAGAGGCAATCGGTGCACACCCATATAACACGCAAGGCAGAGGTGCATGCAAGCCGCACACGGGCAAGGTAGTAGCAGCAGGTGCAGAGCCATCTGACACACAAGGGCGGAGCGGTACCTGAGCAGCGGTGGAAGGGAAAATATTTTATTACATGGGGGATATATCCAACTTTAACCGCTAAAAAAGGCAATTTTTCCGGTTCAGCCTGCAGCCGGGGGATGTCCCACACCTGCCAAAAGGCAAAAATTTTGCCCGCCTGCGGCACGTGGGACATCCCAAGACCACAGCTGGGAAGTCCCCACCCGAGCAGTGGGACGTCCCCAGAACGTGGGAGGGACCTTAAAAACCCCTCCCTAGGGCTAGTTATTCCATAAGAAATAATCTATCCCTAAGGGTAGGTAATAAGGGTAGCCTGAAGTGGCCCTTCCGCCACGTCCTCGGCGCAGGTGCCCCCGGCGGCCCCGGAGCAAACACGCAAACAGCTGGAATACGAGGCGGAGCGGGCAAAGAACAAGGCTGCCCTCAAGGAGGCGGGGGAAGGGCTCAGACTTGCCTTCATTGACTTCATGGGGAGCATGGGACCACCTGGATCACCTGCAATGTCAGCGCCAGCGGTCGCGCGGCTGAGACCCAAACCCAAAGCAAAACCAAGGCTCGTGGTGGCACCTGCAACACGGTGATTCACCCGTGGTGCGCGGGGGACGCAGGGGGCGCAGGGGGACTTGGAAATGGTGGACATTGAGCAGGAGCACGAGCAGGACCAGGTGACGAGCACCACCAGCCCGCCCACCTCAACGCGGGGTCCCATCGCCTGCCCTGACAACAACAATCCCCAGCGCAATGAGCATCACCAACACGTCATCCGCGACAACCTTAACGTCCGCGACAGTAGCCCCAACGCAGGTCATCCTCAGCGCGGCCTTTGCCGCGCCTACGACGCCACCGTTAACGGCGCCGCCCCCAACTGCAGCAGCCCTGACGCTGGTCATCCCCAGCAAATCCGTGGCGACGCCCATGACCCGCCATCAATGGCACTACCCGCGACTCCAGTCCCCAGCACGTCCGCGGCGACGCCGATGGCGCCACCCGCAACTCCAGCAGCCCCGATGCTGGTCATCCCCAGCACATCCACGGTGACGCCCATGATCTTGCCATCAACGACGCCAGCGAGCCTTGACGACAGGGGGCCATTGTGCGGCTCAGCGCCAAGCGAAACGTCAGCGGAGCGGTTGACGTTGATGCCCTGCCCCGCGTCTGCTGCTTGGTGGTCTCAAAACAGGATCTTGGGTGCCATTTTGATGCCCTGATTGCAGCATGGACTCGCATTGAGTATGCGTCTCGCTTCGAGCATGGGCCGACGAATCTGTCCAGCATAGGGTGCCCAGCGCAGCTGGGGGCTTGGATCGCAGGCGGGCGGGGGAGACGGGGCTCCATGCCAGTGATCAGTGACATCACATTGTTCGCGGAGAAGTGGGGATCGTGGTGGGCCTCGTTGCAGCCGGGATGGAGGGAGAAGGGGAGGGACAGGAAGTGGCCAATCGGGGGAGAGTATGGTGGCGGCGGGAAGGAGTGGGGGCCGTTGTACCAGTGGGGGGTCAATGGCACCCTAACGCTGCTTGCCGCCCTCTATTTCTGGGGGTGTGCGGTGAAGGATGGGGTGCGTGGTTCCGAGGCAGGGATGGGAGAATGGGAAGATGCTGTTGCAGACGTGACCTGGATGCTGGAGGGGATGGCCACTTATTACAAAAAGTTCAATCGTAGATTCTGACTGTCGATACTCTGTTGAATGTCATTGCGCCTCTTCTGGTCAAAAAAAAAAAATCCGGAGCGACTTAGAAGGAAAAGGCAAGTAGGTAATATAAATATAAAAAAGGTAAACAGCAGGGTCGATCGCGAGAGTACACCAAGACGAGAATATACAATTTCCAGAAGTATAACCAGTACACGAAGAGGACCATAATTTCATCGCTCAGGACAGTAAATAGTGGCGTGGTAGGTGCTTTATCATTCTCACTTTCCTCATTCTCACTGCTATTCTCGCATAATTAGTGTATTTCCGGAGGTGTAATGAAAATCGAATTTGTAGGCTCTTGAGCTGATATAGTGTCAAGGCTACAAGGGGTTGGAAAAAATAAAAAGGGAGGAAGCAGGGAAGCTGACGATGCCAAGGCGGGGCTTGGGATTTAACAAAAGTAAACATCGCGCGAACCAGGGGATCACGGCAAGGAAGAGAAATCTCAAGGAGTAGGGTGCAGTCCTGCGCATGCCCGGCGAGGTGTGGCACTCAAAAAAATAATGCCCGGGGAGGGGGAAGCGGGATGCCGACAATGCTGAGGTGGAGGCCCGGGATTCAATATGCGCAAATATTGCGTGAACCAAGGGATGGGCGTAGAAAAGGGATGAACGAGACGATAGTTGAATCTACCAGGTATGATGGTGTATTCTGGCAGTCCCCGATTATTATTCGACGGGGGGCGGGCTGCCGCGGGATGTTACACGGTCACGTGGACAAAGCGAGCCCGACCGCGACGAGGTGCTGAGCAACAGCCAGTAACCGGCCAACGGATGCAATGGACATATTGGGGTGGAGCGTGGGAACGCATGGAGGCATCCCAAAGTGACAGTAGAACCATCAATAATATATACATCCAACTTTTTTGATCATGTATACTACCGTATACTATAGACGGGCATCAGTCCAAATACACCTAAATGCACCCCATTGGGAGGGAAAGGGGTTCTCAGAAGCCCGCAAGAGAGCCAGGTATCAGCCTATGGCTCTAGCCAACTGGGTGGCTAGGTACGGGACATTACCAAACACTTACCATGGCTACATTCATCTTGTTCATCCTATATATTAGGGCTATGGCTCCTGGCCACAATTGGGTCAGAGGCACGATTTGACATGCTCCCATCACCACGCAAGAGTTCCTGCATGCGTGCACTTGGTTTGCGCACGCGCTTTGTGGGAAGTTCTGACTTGGGCGGCACTACAAGAATTGGAGGTTCTGCAGTGGGAACGGGCGCTGGTGCTGGTGCAGGCGCAATTTGCGCGGGTGCAGCAACAACAGGATGAGCAGGAGGAGCAGCAGGGTCATTCACGGGAGGAGGTACGTTCGTGTCGACTACAAGCTCCCAACTGTCATCCCCGAGATGCTGACGCGATGTCTGGGTTTTGTCAAACCAGACATTTCGTTCCACGCGAACTGTGCGGTTGTCGGGGTAGAACACCCGTGTCCCATTTGCGCTACGATCGTCGAATCCCAACCAACGCGCTTCACGCATGCGGCCACCGAGTTTGCTGCCTCCTTCCACCCGCACCCATGCTGTCTCTCCCCACTCGTGCACGCCCCGCAGGTCCGGTTTGTGATTGTAGATCACTTTGTACGGCGTCATGCCATCGGCAGCCTTCGTCGACGTGCGATTCAGCAGCCAGACAACATGCCGCGCAGCCTCCGGCCACAAATTGCGCGGAAGACCACTCGCATGCAGCAGCACGCAAATGCGCTCAACGGTTGTGCGGTTACGGCGTTCTGCAACACCATTATGCTGGGGAGTGTCGTGGACGGTGTGATGCGGACCGCAGTGCTACGATGTGAAATAGATGGTATTCGCTTTGTAGCTCGTTCAGCCACTAGGGGGTTAATACGAGATGGACACCAGTGGCGTAGGTGGCTGTCGCACAGACGCAGTGTGTTCCGTGGGTGTGTGTGTGTGTGTGTGAGGCATCTTTCAAGAGACGAGAAGATGGTCAATAAACGGTGCGGTCAATGAATGTGGATACCTTGGTGACGGATAATGCGTCTAGGTGGTGTGTACCGCGGCAAGGGGTACGAGGAAGGACGAGAGCGAGCCTCGGAAGGGAGGCTGCAGCGGGGAACGCTAGATGTGGTGGTGGTGGTGGTGGTGGTGGTAAACCGAGTGTATTGGTGGGGGAGATACACGGGTCGACTACTGACTAAAGTTCCAAAAACCTTGCCCTTTTTATACTTTTGCTGCCTGTACAGCCTTCGGCGTCCGGTACCACGCGCTCCTTCCGCAAAGGGAACCTAGGCCTGCTGGAATCGGGGAAATCATGCAATTCTGAGGTCCAAGAGGGCGATTTTGGGGCTCCAAGGTCGAAATATCGAGTGATTTTATAGAGGACTCGCTCCCTTGTTTCAGGCCAAGCCCAAATGGAGGCAGAACGTCCCGCAGTGCGTCGGCGGCCTCGGGCCTGAGGTCCGTAGGGAGGGCGACAGACGGGCAACAATGCCCGCGGTCCAGAACGGGTGTCCAATGCTAGGAAATCGAGCGATTTTACAGGCACGGTCTTCAGAGTTGCCTATTGTCTGGTGAGAATCAAGCGATTTCTGGGGACCAGGAGGCTTTTGGGTGCGGTGTCGCATGGGCAAATGGACGAGGTAGGCTACTGGAGCTGGGGCGTTTATTGCACATCGAAGGATTTCGGCCAGGTCGGGGAGTGGAGAGGAAATTGTGCAATTTTGGACCCGGAGTCAGGGGAAAAGGCTCGGTGGGACTCGAATCAATGGTTTCTGTAGTGGATTATTGGGCGTAGTTCATGTCCCAGTTGATGCCCTAGGTCGAGGAGCGTGTTTGTGAGAAGTCCGAATGCGGTTTCCAGGTGAGTCTCGATTTGGTGATATAGCCGTGCTGTGCTTCTTCATCCCCGTTGTGCCAGCGATGCTACGCAAGGGCATATGCAGAGCATATACAGCCCTCACAACGGTAAGCATCTGCTCCGTGCCCAATGCTTTAAGGTGCGCAATGAATCCCTTCCCCGTATATTCACCGCCCCGATCTGAATGAAGGCGCTTGATTTTAGCATCCTTCTGCGTTGCAAGCCATGCCTCGTAGTCTTTGTAGGCATCCAGCTTCTTGTCCTTGCTCTTCAAGAAATAAATCTTGGTATGGCGTGTCTTATCATCGGTGAACATCACATAGTAACGACGCCCACCCAGAGAGACATTCGGAGCTGGACCTCAGAGGTCCGAGTGGATCTCCTCGCCTATCTCACTGGCGCGCTCGCCTTGACGGACCTTTGCGATAGATTTTTGCGTAGCCTTCGCATAGACGCATGACTCGCAAAAAGTCGGCTTGCTGGATGATAAGTCCAGCCGCACGCCCGTCACAAAACCGTTCTCAACGAGTTTTCAGGCGGCATCCGGGGCGATATGCCCCATGCGACAATGAAGTTCCATGACGGTAACTTCCTCTTCAGCCGTGTTTGCGCTCTCTGGCTGACGCACAACACGATACAGGCCCCTTCCATTTTTAGGAACCTGGCCGATCTTCTCACCGTCGGGCCCCCGTCATCGAGACGGCCGATGGAGATGAGGGTGTACCCAACTTCCGGGGAATACAGCACCTCCGTGAGATGGAGCTTCGAGATGTCAACCCCATTAGGTATGTCTATCACCGTATCACCTGCGTCGCAGTCTCCAGCGCATTGCGGACATAGTCCCACAATCCCATGCTGTCCGAGTCCAGGTCAACATCGACGAAGGAGTCGCACTCGCTTCCATCGGCCCCGGATAGCTCCTCGGAACTGCCGCAAGACGGCTCGAAACCATTGCCATCCTCCCCCACTTCGGAAAACCAGTCAGAATTACTGGAATCCCCATTGCTCTCGTCGTCCGAATCACTAACTGCTTGCAGAACAGGCTTCGGCTCGTCCTCGGAGTCCGACACTGGCTGTAACTCGGGCATCTCAGATTCGTCTGAGTCGGAGGCAATATCAACGGCCCAGGCCCCCTCGCTTTCGGAGTCCCAGTCCACCGTCGCAGCTGTACCATTCGATGTCTTGGCCACAGGCGTCGAATCTTTCGGCTTTTTCGGCTTCTTGCAATCACGCGCAAAGTGGCCTTTCGCGCCGCAATTCCAGCAAGTGCCGCAGGGCTTGCCTTTCCCCTTCTCTGTTGCTGCCAACGCCTGATCACTATCACCGTCCTTCCCTGTTCCACGATGTTTGCGCTCACCCTGTCTCCGGTCAAATTCCTCGGAGATCGCGGTCATGAACAGGCCGCAGGGGATGGTGCCAGTGGAGCTGAATAGCTTAGTTGCACTGAGCTGCGAGGAAGCGAAGCCGGAAAGGTACTGGGGTAAGCACCCAATGATGGTGGAACGAAAGTTGTCTTCGCTGATAATAATTCCCAGTGTCGATAACTTCTCGCGGCGAGTCGAGAGGTTATCTAGGAACTCGCGGACGTTGCCCGAGCCGGGGCACTTTGATTGCAAGAATTGCGAGCAAAGGTTTGTCTGCGCATAAGCTCCTTTCGTGCTATAAGTGACCACGACATAATTCCAAATGTCGGCGACAGTCGGCATGGGGTTCAGCAACAGCGCGACGGAATCGGGGACTCTCTGCAAGAGCCTTCGAGTTCCACTCGGCCTTATCCCAAGTGGTAAGCTCGTCCGCTTGCACCTGAGCTATAGGCGTGTTCGGGAATACCGGACGCTGATCTGTGCCGTCGAAGTGGCCGAGATAGCCCTTGGCATCGACAGACGCAAGGAAGCGGAGGGAAAAAATCAGGAAGTTGTTGCCTTCAGAGGTAACTTTGAGACTGGGGACAGAAGACGGGAGGACATCGTTGAGAATAGCAGTGGCAGCCATGTTGGTAGTATGGAGATAATAGCGCAGTTAAAGGCGGGGCCCAATAACCTATAAGAGTGAGACTCCAAAGAAGTGCGCGAGAGCTAGATAATATATAACTCAGTCTTCGCGCACACAGAAGTAAGCGGAAGTCTGAGGGGAGGCGGCTCGAGTACAGAGTAAATATACTAGAAGACAAGTGCCTGAGTATAACCAAAAGAATACTACAAGTGCCTGGATATAACTACAAGAGAAAAATGCGAAAACTATCAGCTACAAGCTATCCTGTTATATTGTACCTTCAGGTAATTATTGTACATAGCTTTGTGGCGAGACAATATATCAGTTGGACTTGAATCCCGAGTGCGCTACAAGCGCGCTATCTGCTAACAGCTTTCTATTCCATTCCCTGCCTGACTGTTTCAGTCCGTAAAGGGTCTTCTTCAGACGAAATTTGCGTCTGGATCTGTCGTCAAAACCAGGAGGCTGTTCCATGAACACCTCTTCTTGCAGGTCTCCGTTAAGGTAGGCTCCTTTCACATCTAGCTGCTTCATCTCAAGATCTTTCACAGCAGCTATTTCAAGGAGGGCTCGGAGTGATTCCAGACGTACGACGGGAGAGAAGGTATCGAAGTAGTCGATGCCAGGAGCCTGTGAGTATTTTTTTGCTACAAGCCTCGCTTTATAGCGAACAATTTCTCCCTGCTGACCTGTCTTTAGGTCGAATACCCAATGGCATCCAACGGGCTTTCGTTCTGCAGGGCAATCCTCCAGCTCCCACGTACCCATTATCGCCAGGGTCTCTAATTCAGTGTTAATGGCCTGTTCCCAATGCGGCCATTCAGGCGATGATTGGAATGCTTGTCTTCCCCGGGTTGAGGTCTCCAACTGTAGCTTTGTACGCGAGGTGCGCAATGGGGTTCTCGCCATCGCTGTCATCTTCGGCATCGGATACGTCGGGTTCGGGCTCCTTGCCCCGCATTCCGCGGCCTGCTTTTGGCCTCCGTGTGTCGGGATTTCCGAGATGGAGGTAGTTGTGGTCCGTGACGGTGCGCGTCAATCTTCGGAGTGGAATTGGATTGAGCTGATTTGCCTTCGGATCGGGTTCCATGTTCATGTGAGGTGTCGATGGCGCCGATGATGATGATTTCGGCTTGGGTGTGCTCGCCAATTTCGGCAGCAATGCGGGTGCTGGTGTAGATGGTGGTATGGGTGCTGGACCAGGTAAGTTCTGCGTCGCTGGTGATGTTGGTGCCGGCTGATTTGCTGATTTAGCTGATGTGCCGTGCGCATTCCTGTTTTCCTCCCACTCGGATGGCGCATTTGACTCAAGATCATTGAATTCAACGGCGGAGTTGGTAAATTTGTAGTTTCGGGAAATCTTGACGCGATGTGTCCGTGTATCATAGTACCTAATGGCTTTGGGTCCATCTAGATACCCGCAAAATATATGCTTCATTGCCCGTTTGTCTAACTTTGATAGTTTTTCGACGTCCTCGCGGAAAATCCAAATGGGTGATCCAAACTCCTGAAAATGTGAGACATCTGGTTTCTCCTTGGTGAATACTTCATGTGGTGTCTTACCGTCTGGTCACTTCGGGCAGACATATATATGACCCATACTAGGGTGGTTGCTCCCACCAGAGATGACTACCCTAAGGAGGTCTGAGCTATAGTGGGGCTCCCATACGGGTGGGAGCTTCCACCCTAGGCTGTCTGGGAGCTTCCTTTGGCCAGGTTTTCTGGGTGCTCCCATGGGTTTCTGAGGCATGGGGGCTCCCATCTGCCCCCCACAGGGGGATTTTTTTTGCTGATTTTGGGCCCCCACAGCCCCCGTTTGCTGCACCCTGGGGGTTCCTGTAAGCACACATGGTAAGTGGTTTATTAGGGCACTCCCCTGTACTCTCGGCTTGCTTTATCCGCCCCTGCAGGGGATTTTTTGGGTGATTTTGGGCCCCCGTAGCCCCCATTTGCTGCACCCTGGGGGGCACCTGTAAGCACACATGGTAGGGGGTTTATTAGGGCACTCTCCTGTACTGTCGGCTTGCTTTATCCGCCCCTGCGGGGGATTTTTTGGGTGATTTTGGGTCCCTGTAGCCACCGTTTTCTGTACCCTGGGGGTGCCTACAGGCATGCACAGTAGGGTGCTTATTAGTGCATTCCCTGTACTCTGGGCTTGGTTTATCCACCACCGCAGGGGATATTTTTTTAATTAGATGAGTCACTACTGCCCATGATATTTGACCATGACATTCTGGATTTTGAACTCTGAGAACAGCTTGATGTGCTATCACAGTACAATTGTCAGATTGGGTCAAATACAGCAGCTCAGCATGTCATTAGTCTCGATTTTGGGACTGTGCTTTCAGTTCTTACATGTATCTAACTACATTGCTCATCCGGCAGGAGCTTCCATCGGAGACATATTACAATGCCCCGGATGCTCCTGCCTGATGTTCTAACACACCTGCGGGAGCTCCCATCCAACCTAATTACAATGCCCCGGATGCTCCCGCCTGATGTTCTAACACACCTGCGGGAGCTCCCATCCAACCTAATTACAATGCCCCAGATGCTTCTGCCTGATGTTCTAACACACCTGTGGGAGCTCCCATCCAATACCCTGGATGCTCCCGCCTGACATTTTAACACACCAGCGGGAGCTTCCATACACCTTATATGGGAGCTTCCACTGGCACTGGCGGGAGCTCCCAGCCAACCTCGGTGGGAGGCCCCATTGCACCCCGGATGTATCCATGCACAACTGCATGGGTGCTCCCACACCACATGGCTGGGAGCTCCCGCACTGAGCCCATATACTGGCTGGGAGCTCCCACCCTAAGGTGGATATTGGCTGGGAGCTCCCGCTCCCACTTGTGGTTTGGGCGGGAGCTCCCATCCCCATTTACAGTATGGGTGGGAGCTCCCATCCTCACTTGCAGTATGGACGGGAGCTCCCATCTGCATGTGCCGTTAGGTGGGAGCTCCCATCCCCACTTATGGTATGGGTGGGAGCTCCCGTCTGCATGTCCTGTATGGGCGGGAGCTCCCAATCCTTTTTATATGTGCACTGGGTGCTTCCGTCTTCATCCACACTTAGTGCATTTTCTTTTAGAATTTGAGAATGTTAGTGCATTTTAAAAAAAAATTAGAATATTAAAACTTAAACATAGTTACATAGTTTGATGCAAGTCATTGTCACAAACATAGTTATTTGCTATTCAATTTATTTTATTTAAATTTTTTGGAGACTTGCATTTTTCCGTATGTTTGAACTAAAATTCCCTTATCGGGATGGTAGTGGTTGTTTGGGCATTATTGTGTTTGATCTCAAGTAGTTAGGAATATTATATCTTGACTCTATCTATAAGCGATCACCTTCCTTCATATTTATCAGTGATATGCTCTAGTGGTTATGTTCACCGCCTCCACAATTATTGCCGCGTCACAAGGTTTGCGGTTCGACTCTGTCTTAGTACAGTATTTTTGCCTCCTTTATTATTATTAGGCTTCTGTTCGTTTTACTTATATAAAATACATTCGTTTCATCTGTAATATCACACGCTAAGAAAACATACAAATTTAATACACATTTAAAGTCTCAACTCCGACTTCCCATCGGGTACCCGCTGCCACCATACATGTGCAAACAACCCATCGCGTCCCAAAAAGGAAGGCCATGTCAGGAATCATCGCTAAGGCCATTTTTTTGTGATCGTCGTAACATTTTTGAAAAATTTACAAAATTTCAATCATAATGTATTTAGCTAAGTACAACAATAAGAGAACACATAGATTTGAGGCCCACACCTGCATATAATAAATCAGCAAAGAAATGGGTCCACTCAGGAAGGGCTCACCATGCAAGCCGACTCAGTCAGAGTTAGGCCCACCAGGCCTCGACCCCTTCGCCATCGGACTGTGTCAAATTGGCCTGGTACGCCGCAGCTGGCAAGGAATTAGTGAGGGAATATCAGAAAATAAAATAATACCTGTACTCAAACAGAGTTGCAAACCACATACTATAATAAGCAAATCAGGAATGCGGAGAAGGGAAGGCAAACTGTACAACGTACGAGAAGAAGCGGACATCCAGACGCCGGGGACCACGTAGTTGGGCTGGGCGACGACATCGAGTTGATAACAAGTGTCATAATGGATATCTAGGTAACAACGATGAGCGGGAGCAGCGGCTATTGCGAACACACATACAATGGGAGTCGGGGACCAACTCAGATGCGCGAGCAAGCGGCGCAGAGTCCAAAGTACGATGCCAGCGGCATGGGAGTTGCGCATCAAAGGGCGAGCGGGGCAGGGTGGGGAGGGTTTTGCGTGAGCGCCGGGCTTTCGAGGTGGAAGGGGACATCTGGTGAGTAGTAGGGATTGTCGGGAGGCAGGTAAGGTAAAGTTGCTTGAAGAACCTTGCGTACTTTATACCCGACCCCCAAGGCCACCTAAGGCCACCCAGCCCCGTCATTGTGTCCCAATTCAGCAATTATTTTGGGTGATCGGTCGATACTTGATGCTCGGTCGATATTTGGTCGTTCTCCATCGGTGGCCTATAGTCGTTTTGCGCCATTGTGGCCGAATACGGGAATCGCTCCTGTGGCATCGAAAAACCAGTTCACGCCCATGTTGTGGTAGGTGGCCTACATTATTATTATCTTACTATTGTTACCCCGTTTCGGCGACGCTGCCCGTTGCAGCCACATTTGACCGATTACATTCCAGACTACAGGATTTTAATCAATAATCAATAGACTAACAAATACTAACAAATAATCAATCCGAGTTGTCGTCGCTGTCCGAACCTCCCGAGCCATAAGCGTCGCGATACACGTCCGCGGTGTCTAGGGCGTCCAACGTCTCGAAATCCTCCTCCTCCTCATCCTCCGTCTCGCCCTCTTCCGGTGCCCGGTATCCGTCTTCTCCTCGGCCGGCTTTCTTGCTGGCCAGAAGCGAGTCCATCAATTTGTCCTCGCTCGGGCCCCACGGCGTGTTGTCCGGGCCTTCTTCGGGCATATACTGCCGCCATGTGCCGCAAAGGTGCAGCAGGTGTTCGCGCCGCAGGTGAAACTGATAACAATCATCATCTGAAGCTGTAGCATCGGGTTAATCACCATGGTTGTGTACTAGCAGCTTGACTCACCTGCAGCCTGCATCGCAGCGTTAACGATCGTCCACTCCTCTGCAAACCATACACGCAATGATTCGCGTTCCCTTGCGAGGAAACCGTCCTCCTCGTGAGCGCGATCGAGGTCCAGCATCGCCCGGATGCCACTGCGCACGCTGTCACTGCTCAGCCAGAGTGGGGGCTCCTTCTGGCCCTCGTCTTGCAACCCCACGTCTTGCCATATCGCATCGTCGACGTCGAGAGCATACAATGCCTTCGTGTTGATGCGCTCCGGCGCGACCGCACCCCGCGGGGCCTGCTTCTCCCATATTTCAATTACGATGGCGTCGCACAGCTTGTTGTAGTCGTTCTTCAAGTGTGATATTTGAGGCTCCTGTCGCTTGACTGCCGAGTCAGTGTGCGCTAACAGTTTCTGTTCTAAACAAGTCGTCAGTCTCCTGATGGCGAGGCGAGCAATTTGCACATACCTGAAGCTTGCTGACGTCGAGAAGAGCGTTCCACTCGATCTCGCTCGAACTTGCGTGTGCGCAAACGGTCACGGAGACGTCTCTTCAATGCGTGCTCATTTATATGCAGCTCGATGTACTTGTTTTTGCGAATCTTGTTCAATGCCACCTTGTCGTCGATGCCAAGCGCGAGTTCTTGTCGTTGTAGGCGGTCTTGGACTTTTACCAGCGTGGCTCGTGCTGCCGTCAGCGCCACCTTTCGGTGGACGATCTCCTCCGGACTATCGTCGTCCTCGATTGCATCCAAGGCGGCCGCCTCGCAAGCATTGACTTGCGCTTTGCGAATCTCCAGAGCCTCGCGGGTTGCAATTACCGTGGCGATGGCTTTCTCGCCAGCCGTCTTCAAACGCCCTGTCCAACAAAGGTCAGTGGTATTCCATACCAATCAAGCAGCTCCGCGTACGAGTCAGCGGTTTGGTCTGCGCTGCCACTTGCTTAGCCCATTCGGCTCGGCGCAAAGGCAGGTCATGGCCGCACTTCTTCAGCACGGCTTGAGCCTCTGCGCGTTTTGCGGCGCTGTGCAGGCCTCGATGTTGAATCCACTCCGCCAACTTGAACAGATTAGCTTTGTCTGCGTGCTGAATCTGTGTGTCCAAGGTGTAGAGGCGATGGTGGTACTGCGCCACAAAGTCAGTCCCAGCGCGTAGGCAGCCAGTCGAATAGACTTACGCTGGAAATACGCAAGTGAGCAATAAGGTGGCTAATTGAATGCCAGAAGTGCTCACCCGAAGCCCTCCTGTTTGCGTGAATGATAGATGACTTGACAAGCCCATTTGTGCCCAAAGGCATGAAATACCGCGAACGCGAACGCCAGACGATCGATGTACTGGTCTAGGAAGCCCCACTTGCAGGCTGATTGTTCCAGTTGGCACGCGATGTTGTAGAGCAGGCCGACTGTTATGTTCCGCGGCAGATGCTGGAACAGCGTCTCGAGCAGGAGGTACACATTAAATTGTTTCTCCCCACCGAATGCATGTTCACCAGCCACAACACGCAGTCATGGCGGCATAGAAGGGCCATGAGAGCCGTATCGTCGTCAAACTGGCTGCTGGCCTTCTCCCGTTTTTCATCGGCTGCTTTAAACGACGACTCGCACCCATTCAAGACCGACGGTGGCAACAGTAGCGCAGGGTGCTCGTAGGCATCATCCCCGCGTCTTCGACATCCACCAGCGTCGCTTTTCGGGCTCGTTTAGCGCTTGGCTTCGTGGCGCGCACCCCGTCCACGTAGTCCTCCATTTCGGCGCTCAAACCCTCCGACACGAAGTGGGTGGTGGGGTGCGTCTTCGGCGGATCCACCGTACCGCTGTTGCGCTTCTGCGTGTAACACGTGTCTATGCAGATGAAAACATCGGCACTGGAAACACAAGTAAGTTTGGTATTGCCGGGGTGGCAATGCAAACAGACTCACACTGCAGATGGATCATGAGTGACCCCGCCGAAACACGCGGGGCAACGCCTGCGCAGGTATTCACTGGCCAGGTCCTGGGGGGGGCTCCGGGAAAGGATTCTGGGGCGCTTCCGGGGTAGCTGCACTGCGTCGCTTGCATTTGTTGTTAGACGCCCCCGGAGTAGGCGATGATGACAATGATTGCGATGTCGAGGATGAGCGCAACCGCGACCGCGACACAAACACTCTCCTGCTTTGTCGGCCTCGCTCGCCGGCGGTGTCGAAGGGGGGTGCATGCTCGCAGCGGCTGGGGCTCTGGGTATGGGGGTGGCACGCCCATCTGACAAATGTTCCTGGTCTGCAGTTTCCGCAGCAAAAGGAGACGGGTGTCTTCCAGAACGTCGTCGAAGTGATGCTGTACCCGGTGGCGCAGATGGGTGTACCATTTGAGAGAGATGGCGAACATTTTATGGAGTGAGCCCTGGGTTTACCTCAGCGTCCAGCAAAAATACATAGACACACTAGACTAGACACACCTCGTGTTCCAGTGTGAATCCCAAGCTGTCCAGAAAACTTTCCAATGTTGAAGTCCATGCCGTGTTGTTCGGCGCGATGCGGACAAAAAGTTTCATGGCAAATTCTAGTACCCGCACGTCGACCGCCAAGGTAGGGCGGATTGGGGCGGATGGAAACAATCCCACGGCCAGGAGCTGGGTGGGTGCGGGGGTGCAAGCGCAGGTCCAAGTTTCCAAGTCCGTAATTTCTGGCAAAACCCGCAATCAGGATGGGCATCTCTCAGATTGGTGTGCACTTACTCGTGAATTGGATCACCGATATTTTGCACTTAACCGACCTCTGGCACCTGCATTCTTCCCTGCTGGGCATGGCCAGTTTGTCGGTGTCTTGCAAGCCGCGAGTCTTGTGCCACAGCCACGTGAAAACACACACCAGGGGCAGAATGATTTTGTTTTGCCAGGTGGCGACCTGGGAGACGAGGTTGGTGCGATGGCGGCCCCTTTTCGTAGGCGAGTCGCGGGCATCGGCTTTGCGAGGGGAAAGGGGGGTCGTACCGAAGTCGAGGTCGTTGTCGAACAAGTATTCTCCGAGGTCGTCCGACGCAAGCAGCTCGTCTGACACGGACGGTACCTCTGCAAAGCGCGGTAAACGCGAGGTGGAGGCAGCGGGGACGAGTTGCTGGATGAGCGTCCGCTTGTTCACCAGGAACACAAGGGGCTCTTGTCCTGGCTTGGACTTGGCGAGATAGTGGGAGTTCCGGGGACCTTCCATTATCACCGAGGTCCATCCCTCCTCCATGAAGGCGCGCCGCTTTTGACTTTTGGTAATTTTGATGCGGCCCATGGCCTGCGGCGTCGGGGCACGTTGAGGAGCGCGCGTTGAGGAGCGGTAGCGTCGAGTGCGCGTATCAAGGGAGGAAGAACCTGCGTGGGTCCTTGCTTTAGTCGGGAAATCTGTGGCGTGTATGCCACTCACTATATTAGGGAACAATAAATCTTATTTGCGGCGGCGGCGGCGGCCTTTTTCCTTGCGTGCAGCTGTCCTCGCCGACACCTTGCTATATACTACACTACGTCGGAGACTAACTACGTATATCTATGTAACAATGACGTCTCTACCCTCTTTCCCTCCCTTGTTGGACTCCTACTCGCTCAGCAGCGCGCTGCACGATGGCGCCAACCCTGTGCGCCGGTGCCTCCCTGCCCCAGCCGTCCTCGCGGCGCCCTGTTCAAGACCCCCGATGACTTGATGGTGGTCGGGAGCAAGGAGCAAAAGGTGGCAGTGCTGCCGAAGCAGCACATTTGACGGGACGTCGCTCAGCAAAACCGATCCGGCCAACTGATTTGATTAGGATAGATAAGTAACTTAGATTATGATAACGGCGACACAATATGATCCTCGTCGGTATCATATCAGAGGTATCATATCAGAGGTTTCTCCGGTATCATATTGGTTTCTCTGTGTCACGTCCCGTCAAATCGCGCATGTGAGCTGCACAGCCACCTTTTAATTTTCGTCTTGAACACCCACCATGTCTAGGTGAGCCCCGTCCCTCCGTCAGTAGCTAGTACATAAGTAGATAGAAATGAAAGCCTACCAAATGTGTTCTCCTTGAGTGAAAAAACGGGCGCCTGAGGCCCATAATGCGTGCAGAAAATCGCCTACAAAAATACATATAGTTGTGGCATGCTATGGACAACACTGATCGCCCGCTACACAGGCACGCACAGATCCCGACCTGGATCGACAGAGAGGCGCACGCTGCAGAGAACGAGTCCCACGGCTCCGACGACAAAGAGGACAATGCTGAGACCGACATCCGCCGACGCGACGAGCGCAATTTCAATATGCCAGCAATCGTGGCGGGCCATGAGGCCCAATTGCGCTCGCAAGAGCGGTATCGTATATCAGAGGACCTCCTGCAGCCCGCACCGTCTGCGGCAGGAACGCTCCCAGCCCCCGCCGCCGCACCGTCTGTGGCAAGAATCCTCTCGCTCCCCGCTGCCGCCCAGCAGTTGCCCCTTGCCCAACACTCCCAGCACTCCCGCCGCAGCGTCTCCAGCTTTTACTTTCCCACTCCGGACTGGCAGGCCGGTGCCCGCACCCCGCTGTTTTTACCCTGGACGCCCGAACGAACCCCGGAACCCCAGTATTCGCAAGATGCCCCGGCTTCGCATGCCCCCGCTCTTTCCTGAGCCCGCACACCGTTGTTTGACGCATCCATGAGTGTACATATACGCCTTATCCTCCCGTTCTTCTCATGCTCATTGGGTATACAGGATTGGGTGTCACGATCCCCCTCTCCCCAGTCTTCCCCGCAGCCCCCAGCCAAGCGTGCACGTCTCCACAATGCCGACAATCCTGCTGTCCAACGGTTCTGTCGCGTGTCCGATTTGCTGGATCTGGCCGCCCTCGACGACAGCGACGAGGAGACCAGTAACGCAGAGGGAGATGAGGATTTGGAGCTGGACCAAGACGACTTGGGTGAGTCCTTCTTTTCTTGGCCAGTTAAGGGTCGCTCATGCCGCCTAGACTTCATCAACGACAAGCCCGATGCACTCCACCAAACGCCCCTCATGGCGCCCATCGCAGAGGAGGATGTGGCTCGACTCGACCAGATTGCCGCGCTGTATGAGGAGGAGGTAGATGGCTATGCTGAGGCTGCCCTGCTGGAACAGGCCGGGGTTGCGGAGATGTCTCCTGCAGCGACGCTGCTGGCGCACGACCCCACCGTCGCTCGCGCTGTGCAGGATGCAGTTGACGCGGTTATGCCGCGACCTGCGCCAACTCTGCCGCCGAAGTTGCCTGGCCTGGTAGTGCCCCACCCACCCATCATCCCCAGCGGCATCCCAGAAACCGCCGCGCAGGTCGCCCGTCGTGTGCGCCAATTGTTGGTGTCTCCGCGTCCTAGGAGAACGCCGGCTTGGACGGACAAGAGTCAGCAGGAGAAGGAGAAGCAGCCGCAGAAAAAGCGCGACGCTGCCCAGCGGCGCGATCACCACAACTTTGTGGAACCCGGGACCTGGATTCGTTTGAGAGTAGAGGACACGCAGCAGCACGCGGGTCTCCTCGCGTTCACCGTGTCTGAGACTTGGTGCATCGTTGCGCGACACCAGCCCGTCGAAACCACACATTTCAACCTCGACGACGGCGACCTTTTGCGGAGGGACGATGGCACTGAAAGTGTCCGCCTTTCCCGCCCCCTCAGAAAGAACACGCATCTGCGACTTTACCCGACCATTGACGAAATTGCGCCCTTCCAGTCATGCACTCACCCCATCTTTGAGACAGCCCATTTTGTGGGCCATTCCCAGGCCATTCAGCTGGGGGATCGCATGATAGTGTACAGAGGCATCCATGCAGGCCTCGTGGGCTATGTCGTCCACATCAAGGACGTCTTAGTCAAGAATCCCGACTCCAGCTCGGTGCAGCGGTGGGTCACCATGATGAGGATCAGTACGAGGTTCCCTGGTACCACGCGGGACATTTCAGAACTGCCGGGTGGATGGGTTCAGCTGGGGCAGCTGCGCCGGCATGTTCTATGCCCTTCCCCGCCTCTGCGTCTATTCGACCGGGTCTGAATCATTGGCAATAGAGATGCGATGTTCCTGCCCTTCGGGTACCTCACAAACATCGTGGACGCCAAAGAGCACGCGGCCCTGGTTGCGGTCGAGGAAGAGAATGGCACGTCGGCCTTGGTCCCCTTACATAATGTAGAATGTTGCTTTGAAGAGGGGGACCGCGTTGTTGTGCGGCGTGGACCAGAACGAAACCGCCAGGGAATTGTTGTTGCTCAGCACTTATCCGTGCTCGAGATTTTCGATGTGGGTGTTTTTATTTAAATCCCCGTTTCTATTTGCAGGTGCGTTAACAGTATTCAAATCTCAGGGTGCCGCTCGTATGCTGGAGAATATGGCCGAGATGACCACTACGGACGCGCTCATGCAGCGCCACACAGTTAGTCGCCTGTCAATCCCAGTCTTAATAGTGTGCTGATATCGTGTAACAGTGCTTTGTCCACGTGCCTGACGTCGATTTTGCTATGTTCAACAAGTATTCGGCGGTTTACCCAAATGAGTGCTCACATTCGGTGGTGCCTCAGTTGAACGCCCCGCTGCCCGTCGCCCAGCTCTCCCCCGACGCTCGCCGTGCCGCAGACAGGCGAGCTCGTGAAGACGATGCTCACGCTGCATCCGACGAAAAAACCGCCCTCCAAGCCGCGCTCCAAACTCTCAACGCAATAGCACCTCCTAAAACGCTGCAGCACCTGCAAGATCGAATCAGCTATGTCAAAAATGGGCTGAAAAAAATGGTGAAAGACCGGCAGGACCTGATAAAGGGGGTTGGTCATCGGTACGAGGGTTTGCAGGTGGTGGTTGTGGGGGCGAAAAAAAAAATGGACACGTTCAACGGTCTTCGCAAGGGTAGTGTATGGAAAGGTCATCGGGGTATTCGTCGGGGATCTGGACAGCCCCGAGCGCGCCGCCCGACTCTCTGAGCAGACGCTCAAAAAGCGGTGGTATATGCGAGCCGATACCAGGGGTATCATGGTGACCGTCAAGGAGCAGGACG
>JARKIE010000923.1:0-20123 GCA_029378255.1 Mycena rosella
CTGCGCGCGGAGATGGGGGTGCGGGGCGGGCTGCGGGGGAAGCTGGGAGAGCTGTGGGCGGTGGTGGGCGCGCAGGAGGGCCGTGCGCAACAGCAGCAGGGGCAGACGATGAGCAAGGGGGAGTGGAAGGTCGTGGATGAGGAGGGGCTGGGGCGGATCGCGCAGGTCAGAAGGCTCTTTCTTTGTTGCTTGCGATGTGTTACGCGACTGGGTACTGACGACTCGGCGCGCGTAGATCCTGGCGGAGCAGCAGGCGGGGCTGGTGCACCTCACGAAGATACTACGGGGGGACCTCGCGGATATTAATGTCGTTTTGAAAGGGGGCCAGCGGGGGGAGGATGGCGAGCGGGAGGGCGAGGACCTGTGGGGGTCGAGGCGGTCTAGATAGCTAAGGGGTCGAGGCGTCACATAGCCCGTGCGCGTTTTGCGATCCAGATATTAGCTGGGTCGAGGCCAACGAGATAGTATTTTTTTCTTTTGTACGCGCGTCGCACTTTCGGCCGATGAGCTCGAGTCGGCCGATGTACCGAGTCCCCCTTCTTTTCTTTTCTTTTCACGCACTTTATCCCGGGTTCTGGCTTTCTTTCGAGCCATGCAATTTGAAGCCAAACCACGCAGATGCCGCCGTTTCCATGCTTCGCGCACTCCGCATAATCTCCTCTGAATCCTGCGATCGTCTCCTGACACAGGTCTGCAGTCTGGATCTCGAACTATTCTCCCCTGTCTTCGGTACAAATCTACCCTGTCTCTGTCTGCTGCCCGGAGCGCTGACAGCTCGAAGGATTTGCATGAACGGCTCGATGTCGTTGCTGTGCGACCCGGGCTAATCCAGGTGAGATCGGTCCTTCCGAGCTACTATGGTTCGAACTTACAGCTACGTGCTCTCCGCAGAGGATCGAAACGGTGAACTAGAGGCGACCACGGATCGCAATATGGCAAGGATGCAAGGTCCAAAACGACAGGCGTAAAGTCAGCCGCTGGCCCACTAGCTGGCGTCGACATCCTCTCTTCTCTTCTCTTCTCTTCCGTCCGGAATCCGGAGTGATTTGCTGCTTGCTCAGTTATTGCGTGGTTCTACCTGATTCAATGTGAGCTCGATCGTTCCGAGCCAGCTTACTCCCTGTAAGTATCCTGTGCATCCATCGGTGTCGGACGATAAACTAGGGGCGACAAACGGAGTACGGCAAGGCCTCTTCGCGGCGCAAGGTCCCGTTCTGGCGGCGGTAACGATTTACGCATGTTTCGTTTCAGCCATCTGGGAAAGCTGCCGGCTGGCGTCAAGATTGTGTTTCTGTGGCTGACAGTAAACCGAAATCCATGGCTATTATCACGAAGCTTTGTCTCGCCCTTTTGACGCCACACAATGTACGCAGGCCGATTGCTTCCCAGTGAAATTTGTCCACGGAAAATCCGTTCCAATTTCGTTCATGCGAAATGAATCGATGGTTGGAATCGGAGGGACTGGATGGTTGATTTCCTGGGCTCCCTAGTGCCACAACAAACGCATTCGCTCCGAATTCCCTGGTGTATCCCCTCAAACCCGAGTTTTCCGTCAAATCAAGACTGTTGCGCAACAAGAAATACAAACTAAACTACATTTTGCACAGGAGGGATCTCGTATAATCTGGGAGCTGAGTACCCATACAAATCAATAGGCGGCTCAACATTAACCATTCTCAGAACTAAGCTCAGGGTGCGGCCGATGAAATAGCACTGGGTGCAGCCGATGAAGGAGCACTGGGTGCGGCCGATGAAAGAGCACCGGGTGCTGCCGATGAAGAATCACTGTGTGCAGCCGATGAAGAAACACTGGCTGCGGAAGAACCGACAAGAGGGGGAGGTAGATTCGGCGGGTTATCCGCGAAAGATTGCGCTTAAGCAAGAACCCGGTTCCACTTGTCTTCCCCCTTTTCCGTCGTTCCAGGCTAGGTAACATCTCCATCAATTAACGCCGGGGCTGCATTCATTTAAGTTGCATCACTCACAAAATTGAGCTGGATAGATGCGTCCAATTCCTTGGCGATTCGGTGACTATCACTCAAGGTTTGTTTTAGATAATCGTTGAGGGCTTTCAACCGGTCAGGAGTTGTATTCCCGGTATTCAGCAGTGCGGGAACTGGGAATTCCAACGTGTACTTGACGAGGAGCGCTTTCTAATGTCATCGTGAGTACTGTTGGTGCGATGGTGAAAATATTGGATGATACCTGATCATCTATCGCCTTTTGTGTCCATTCCAAATTAGATTTGGCGTTTTCTGGGTCATCCTCCTGCCGTTTTCGTTGACCAGTGCCTCCCAACGCTCCCTTGCTGCGGTCATGTCTGCCTGGATCCCCTTTTGGTACACTTGGGCAATCTGCTCGCAAGGGCCGCCTGGGCTTTCCATCACCTTTTGAAGAATGTTCAGTTCTACTAGGTGCTCTGTCGAATCAAACATCAAGCGGTATAAACACTCGTTGAAAATGTGGCGAACCGCAATATGTACCCGTGGGGGGAATGAATGGTGTCTTTTGCTGTTTCTGGAAACCTGTGGTCTAAAAGGCTCCGCATGAGATTGGAGGCACCAGATTATAATGCTCCGCCGAACGTACACCTTTTGTGACATAAATGTCTCCTTCCTGGTATTAATAAACAGGAGCCAGTGGGCCGCAAGGTTTGGTTTTGCGGAGGTTGATAGGCTCAAAGGTCGGAATATTTTTGACCGCCTCTTTGTAAATATTTGCTGCTCCACTGCTCTTGGCGGAGGCAAACATCGGGGCTTGTTACGAGTACTTATGTAATCGTTTTTGATCAATCGACATGAGCTTTTTGCATGCTAGTTAAAAAATGTCCCACGTTTAAGAGTGTAACGAATTTAGTGGCTGTGCTAGTGTTTTTAATGGCGACATTGAATCCTCATTAGTGGCTGTGCTCTAAATTCCCTTCAAACGGTGTGGCTCAATAGTGGCTGTGATCTGATAGTGTAATCCTCGCCTTTGCCAGCGTGTGTTCGATCCGCTCCTCAGGCAATTTAGTTTTCTGCCGTACTATTCCTTGGTAATTGCCCTACGGGCGGAGCCTGGACACCTCACTCATATTGATTCAATGGGTGATCTATACATGCACCGGCACCGCCGTCAATATACATGCAGCTGATGTACATAACCATAACCAAAATCGTATGTAGCAATAATCTAAGCAAAGTCAACGAAACAGATCCATGCGGTGGCGCGGCGGACGAGTAGAGCACGGGGAGCAGCGCGGGGATGATGGAGAAGAGGGACAGCTGGACGATTCGCACCCAGAGGTCCGCCCGCGGGTTCTTGAGCACCATCCCAAAGTACACTCTCGCAAGGCCGGACGTGAAGCACGCTGCGATGACGGCGCCGAAGCCCGTTAACGGGCTCATGACGCGTATGGGTAGCGGCGCCGAGTCGTGCGCACTGCCGACGGCGACGTTTTTAGCGACCTGGTCCAGTGTCGACGTCAGTATCTGATCGATGCCAACGCCGATCGCGAAGAAAAAGAGCGAGAGCCATTTCGTCGGGCTGAGCTTCCGGTGCGACGGAAAAGGCAGCGGTGGTGGTGAGGATCTTCATCTGGTACATGATCTGGAAGGACGCGACGGGAGGTTGCTGACGGCGACGAACTGCAGCGAGTTCTGCAGGACCTAGAGGATCGCGGGGATGGAGAGCTTCCAGCAGTCCGACTTAAACCCTCCAAAACGGCGCTGCCCACGGATACGACAGCTCGCGCAGCACGGTCCAGAACGACATGCGATGCCACGGCCGCTCGGCGACTTGTGGGCCGCAGGCGAGGGCGATGAGAAAAGATATGCCCAGTGGGTAATAGCATGGTACATAGTTAAAAGAGACCTGCAGCAGGTGTAAAGACGAGGTAAAGATGGGAAATTCGGTAGACGCACCTCCGGGGGTGTTGAAACCCGGTCAAATTGAGGGTGAACGTGGAGGCCAGTAGCTAGGCCGAGCTACAAACAGCTCCTTTTGAAGCGCTTGATGGCGCGGAGGACGGACACACTGGGGACAATAAGCAATATACAGGCCCTGTATATGCTCAGGATATGCTCAGGATATTACAAACATCCCTAGTATATACCTGCAATATCCGGTGGCTGGATATGCTCTGGATATTAGCTAATATACTGGGGATATCTGGAGCCAGGATATGCCCAGTATATTAGCTAATATCCAGAGCATATCCTTACAATATCCTGAGGTCTGATGGCTACCATATATGGACTCAGGATATGCTCAGGATATTGTAACACAACATGTACAAACAATGTCCAAAAATGGAAATAAAGACCTGCCTTGTAAGGAGAAGGCTCAGCAAGTGCAATTGAAACTTGATGCTAGGGCAGGGTTTCCTTATAGGGATATATGATCATATACCTATAAGGAAACCCTACCCTAGACGATTTTCAATTGCTTGCTGAGCCTTCTCCTTACAAGGCAGGTCTTTATTTCCATTTTTGGACATTGTTTGTACATGTTGTGTTACAATATCCTGAGCATATCCTGAGTCCATATATGGTAGCCATCAGACCTCAGGATATTGTAAGGATATGCTCTGGATATTAGCTAATATACTGGGCATATCCTGGCTCCAGATATCCCCAGTATATTAGCTAATATCCAGAGCATATCCAGCCACCGGATATTGCAGGTATATACTAGGGATGTTTGTAATATCCTGAGCATATCCTGAGCATATACAGGGCCTGTATATTGCTTATTGTCCCCAGTGTGTCCGTCCTCCGCGCCATCAAGCGCTTCAAAAGGAGCTGTTTGTAGCTCGGCCTAGCTACTGGCCTCCACGTTCACCCTCAATTTGACCGGGTTTCAACACCCCCGGAGGTGCGTCTACCGAATTTCCCATCTTTACCTCGTCTTTACACCTGCTGCAGGTCTCTTTTAACTATGTACCATGCTATTACCCACTGGGCATATCTTTTCTCATCGCCCTCGCCTGCGGCCCACAAGTCGCCGAGCGGCCGTGGCATCGCATGTCGTTCTGGACCGTGCTGCGCGAGCTGTGTATCCGTGGGCAGCGCCGTTTTGGAGGGTTTAAGTCGGACTGCTGGAACTCTCCATCCCCGCGATCCTCTAGGTCCTGCAGAACTCGCTGCAGTTCGTCGCCGTCAGCAACCTCCCGTCGCGTCCTTCCAGATCATGTACCAGATGAAGATCCTCACCACCACCGCTGCCTTTTCCGTCGCACCGGAAGCTCAGCCCGACGAAATGGCTCTCGCTCTTTTTCTTCGCGATCGGCGTTGGCATCGATCAGATACTGACGTCGACACTGGACCAGGTCGCTAAAAACGTCGCCGTCGGCAGTGCGCACGACTCGGCGCCGCTACCCATACGCGTCATGAGCCCGTTAACGGGCTTCGGCGCCGTCATCGCAGCGTGCTTCACGTCCGGCCTTGCGAGAGTGTACTTTGGGATGGTGCTCAAGAACCCGCGGGCGGACCTCTGGGTGCGAATCGTCCAGCTGTCCCTCTTCTCCATCATCCCCGCGCTGCTCCCCGTGCTCTACTCGTCCGCCGCGCCACCGCATGGATCTGTTTCGTTGACTTTGCTTAGATTATTGCTACATACGATTTTTGGTTATGGTTATGTACATCAGCTGCATGTATATGTGACGGCGGTGCCGGTGCATGTATAGATCACCCATTGAATCAATATGAGTGAGGTGTCCAGGCTCCGCCCGTAGGGCAATTACCAAGGAATAGTACGGCAGAAAACTAAATTGCCTGAGGAGCGGATCGAACACACGCTGGCAAAGGCGAGGATTACACTATCAGATCACAGCCACTATTGAGCCACACCGTTTGAAGGGAATTTAGAGCACAGCCACTAATGAGGATTCAATGTCGCCATTAAAAACACTAGCACAGCCACTAAATTCGTTACACTCTTAAACGTGGGACATTTTTTTAACTAGCATGCAAAAAGCTCATGTCGATTGATCAAAAACGATTACATAAGTACTCGTAACAAGCCCCGATGTTTGCCTCCGCCAAGAGCAGTGGAGCAGCAAATTTACAAAGAGGCGGTCAAAAATATTCCGACCTTTGAGCCTATCAACCTCCGCAAAACCAAACCTTGCGGCCCACTGGCTCCTGTTTATTAATACCAGGAAGGAGACATTTATGTCACAAAAGGTGTACGTTCGGCGGAGCATTATAATCTGGTGCCTCCAATCTCATGCGGAGCCTTTTAGACCACAGGTTTCCAGAAACAGCAAAAGACACCATTCATTCCCCCCACGGGTACATATTGCGGTTCGCCACATTTTCAACGAGTGTTTATACCGCTTGATGTTTGATTCGACAGAGCACCTAGTAGAACTGAACATTCTTCAAAAGGTGATGGAAAGCCCAGGCGGCCCTTGCGAGCAGATTGCCCAAGTGTACCAAAAGGGGATCCAGGCAGACATGACCGCAGCAAGGGAGCGTTGGGAGGCACTGGTCAACGAAAACGGCAGGAGGATGACCCAGAAAACGCCAAATCTAATTTGGAATGGACACAAAAGGCGATAGATGATCAGGTATCATCCAATATTTTCACCATCGCACCAACAGTACTCACGATGACATTAGAAAGCGCTCCTCGTCAAGTACACGTTGGAATTCCCAGTTCCGCACTGCTGAATACCGGGAATACAACTCCTGACCGGTTGAAAGCCCTCACGATTATCTAAACAAACCTTGAGTGATAGTCACCGAATCGCAAGGAATTGGACGCATCTATCCAGCTCAATTTTGTGAGTGATGCAACTTAAATGAATGCAGCCCCGGCGTTAATTGATGGAGATGTTACCTAGCCTGGAACGACGGAAAAGGGGAAGAAAAGTGGAACCGGGTTCTTGCTTAAGCGCAATCTTTCGCGGATAACCCGCCGAATCTACCTCCCCTCTTGTCGGTTCTTCCGCAGCCAGTGTTTCTTCATCGGCTGCACACAGTGATTCTTCATCGGCAGCACCCGGTGCTCTTTCATCGGCCGCACCCAGTGCTCCTTCATCGGCTGCACCCAGTGCTATTTCATCGGCCGCACCCTGAGCTTAGTTCTGAGAATGGTTAATGTTGAGCCGCCTATTGATTTGTATGGGTACTCAGCTCCCAGATTATACGAGATCCCTCCTGTGCAAAATGTAGTTTAGTTTGTATTTCTTGTTGCGCAACAGTCTTGATTTGACGGAAAACTCGGGTTTGAGGGGATACACCAGGGAATTCGGAGCGAATGCGTTTGTTGTGGCACTAGGGAGCCCAGGAAATCAACCATCCAGTCCCTCCGATTCCAACCATCGATTCATTTCGCATGAACGAAATTGGAACGGATTTTCCGTGGACAAATTTCACTGGGAAGCAATCGGCCTGCGTACATTGTGTGGCGTCAAAAGGGCGAGACAAAGCTTCGTGATAATAGCCATGGATTTCGGTTTACTGTCAGCCACAGAAACACAATCTTGACGCCAGCCGGCAGCTTTCCCAGATGGCTGAAACGAAACATGCGTAAATCGTTACCGCCGCCAGAACGGGACCTTGCGCCGCGAAGAGGCCTTGCCGTACTCCGTTTGTCGCCCCTAGTTTATCGTCCGACACCGATGGATGCACAGGATACTTACAGGGAGTAAGCTGGCTCGGAACGATCGAGCTCACATTGAATCAGGTAGAACCACGCAATAACTGAGCAAGCAGCAAATCACTCCGGATTCCGGACGGAAGAGAAGAGAAGAGAAGAGAGGATGTCGACGCCAGCTAGTGGGCCAGCGGCTTGACTTTACGCCTGTCGTTTTGGACCTTGCATCCTTGCCATATTGCGATCCGTGGTCGCCTCTAGTTCACCGTTTCGATCCTCTGCGGAGAGCACGTAGCTGTAAGTTCGAACCATAGTAGCTCGGAAGGACCGATCTCACCTGGATTAGCCCGGGTCGCACAGCAACGACATCGAGCCGTTCATGCAAATCCTTCGAGCTGTCAGCGCTCCGGGCAGCAGACAGAGACAGGGTAGATTTGTACCGAGACAGGGGAGAATAGTTTCGAGATCCAGACTGCAGACCTGTGTCAGGAGACGATCGCAGGATTCAGAGGAGATTATGCGGAGTGCGCGAAGCATGGAAACGGCGGCATCTGCGTGGTTTGGCTTCAAATTGCATGGCTCGAAAGAAAGCCAGAACCCGGGATTAAAGTGCGTGAAAAGAAAAGAAAAGAAGGGGACTCGGTACATCGCCGACTCGAGCTCATCGGCCGAAAGTGCGACGCGCGTACAAAAGAAAAAAATACTATCTCGTTGGCCTCGACCCAGCTAATATCTGGATCGCAAAACGCGCACGGGCTATGTGACCGCCTCGACCCCTTAGCTATCTAGACCGCCTCGACCCCCACAGGTCCTCGCCCTCCCGCTCGCCATCCTCCCCCCGTGGCCCCCTTTCAAAACGACATTAATATCCGCGAGGTCCCCCCGTAGTATCTTCGTGAGGTGCACCAGCCCCGCCTGCTGCTCCCCCAGGATCTACGCGCGCCGAGTCGTCAGTACCCAGTCGCGTAACACATCGCAAGCAACAAAGAAAGAGCCTTCTGACCTGCGCGATCCGCCCCAGCCCCTCCTCATCCACGACCTTCCACTCCCCCTTGCTCATCGTCTGCCCCTGCTGCTGTTCGCACGGCCTCCTGCGCGCCCACCACCGCCCACAGCTCTCCCAGCTTCCCCCGCAGCCCGCCCCGCACCCCCATCTCCGCGCGCAGCTCCTCCAGCGCGCCCCGCAGCGCCTCCTCCTCCGCGCGCAGCCCCGAGGCGCGCAGGGCGGGCACAAGCAGGTGCAGTGCGCGGCGAGCGCGAGGAGGCGATGCGTCAGCTGCGTTTGGAGCGCCGGTTGCGCGCGCGAGGCGCGCGCTGTTTTGGTGTTTGCGTTGAGGAGAGGGTGGAGAGGCGGGTTTTGAGTTCCTAGGAATGAGTAGAATTGTTGGCTAGCGGGAGGAAAGAGAGGGTGGAGAGAAACGCACTTTCAGCCGCTCCTGGTGCGCCGCGGCCTGCTGCCCCTGCGCGTCGACGCGCTGGCGTAGGTCGTCGAAGCCCACCGCGATGGCCGGGACGAGGCTAACGCGTACGCGTCAGTATATTTCTAATATGAAGAGGGCGCAGCCACGCACCAGGTCGGATCCGGATTCTCCCGCACGGCCTTGGCCCAGAGCGCCTCATTCGTTGCGTTCGCGGCCGCCCGTACAAACCCCACCTGGGCCGGGTCCACGCGGTTGTAGAAGTAGTACTGTTGTCGACGTAAGTAATCAAAACGATCGATTGTAGATAGGTTATAAGCGCACCTGAAACTGGCACTGCAGCGACGCGGCGTTCCAGGCGGCGGTTGATTCCCTCGATGCGCGCGCTAAGTCGCGCAAACTGCGTCTGCGCGTCGGCCTGCTGCTGCCCCGCGCCGCCAGCCCCAGGTGCGGGCGGGCGCAGGGCGCTGGTAGTCAGCGTCGATTGGCCGAGGGTGTTCTGCTGCTGCTGCTGCCCCGGCTGCTGCCCTCCCAGTCCCAGCCCAAGCGAGCCCCCCGAACGCGGGCTTGTTGACGCCATTGTTATTGTTGGGCGCGCCGAAGATATTGCCAGTGCTCGGCTGCCCGAAGAGGCCCGGTCGCTGCTGGTTCTGCTGGTTCTGGGCCTGGTTTTGGGCGGGCTGCGCGAAGAAGCTGGATCCCTGCTGCGTGGGCTGTTGTCCCAGCGTTTGGTGCTCCCGCGAATAGCGAGTCCCCCCGTGGGATTCGTGTTAAGATTGGGAAGCGTCGGCCCCCGCCGATGCCACCGGGTCGCGGCCCAAAAAGCCCGCGCCGGTGTTGCTCCCAAAGAGTCCGCTCGCGTTGGGCTGCGTCTGCGCCTGCTGCTGCGGCTGTTGTTGTGTGCTCCCGAAGAGGCCGCCCCCAGCAGGCTGATTCTGCTGCGCGTTTCCAAAAAGCCCGCCCGTGGGCTGCGCCTGGCCTTGCTGCTGCTGCTGCTGCTGGCCCCCGAACAGCCCGCCACTCGCGCCGGGAGCGGGGTTGTTGTTCCCGCCAAAGAGACCCCCGCCCTGGTTC
Source organism: Mycena rosella (assembly GCA_029378255.1). Lineage (NCBI taxonomy): Eukaryota > Fungi > Basidiomycota > Agaricomycetes > Agaricales > Mycenaceae > Mycena > Mycena rosella. Next base: position 10,074 of record JARKIE010000923.1, read on the forward strand.
GCATTCGTGTTGGTGCTGCCAAAGAGCGACGGGGCCGGTTGGGCATTGTTCGATTGCCCGAAGATGTTGGTCGCGCCGGGCTGAGCCACGTTCTGGGACGCGCCAAAGAGGCCACCAGATTGTTGCTGTTGCGGCTGTTGCTGAGTGTTGTTGCCCCCACCGAAGATGTTGGTGTTGGCCTGCTGCTGCTGGGGCTGCCCGAAGAGCGACATCGTTGACGGGAGGCGCGAGACGAGAGGAAGGACGTTGGCTTCGCAATCACACAGGAACAAACAACCTCCCGGCGCTCATTTAGGCAAAAACTAAGTATGATGTCTGATATGTAGTCGTTGAAGGAAGGTACCAGAAAATGCATTATTTAGGTCCAATATTTACATCCTGATATTACCACGAACGTCAAAGCCCTTACTGCACCTCCCGGCGGTTTTAAACACCGGCGGCTACATGTGCGGGCCGGCGTGCGGCACGCTGATACCTTCCGTATCATTGTTTTTATCTAGGATATGTTCCAAAATTTCGTTCTGCAAAGGACTCGGTGCTCGCAGGGAGTGGGCCGGCCGGCCGGGGCGGCGGATTGGGCACACTCAAATTGCATCCCCGGGTTGCAAAATTTTAGACCTGTAGAATGATAATGGTGGAATCGACAGCCAGAAGAAAAGTTTGGAAGGAGAACAGCAGATGGGTTACCGACCTACTCAGTAACTTATTTAGTGACCTTCGTGAGCTATGCGACCAGCAGTAGTAGGCAGTACCAGTGTGAAAGGCTTATGGTGATGCTGATCTCACGGGCCCAAGAATTTTGATTGCACTGAAAATAATCGACAGTGATTCGCTGTCGAGTAATTTCTGTAGAGATGGAACTGGGCTGTGGAAATAAATGACAAAATCAGAGCCACCCTAGGCCCACGGAACTATTGCATACTACAGAGTTCACGGTTTCTTTGTGAGTGCCTGGTCATTGAATGTGGCATTCTGAGGGTCAGATGAAACATGCTCGAAGTTACGAAAGTCAGCCAAAGAATAGTTCTGATTGCTTCATTTCGTTGCAGGATGTCTCTGCCCGGTGTTATGTTGTTATTATCAAATTTTTTTGTCGTACTTTCCTATCCTACTTATAGGGTATCCATGACAACCTTTTAATTATGTGACTGGTGCCGGGAGTCAGCGTCATCTGCAGCCGATTGCATCCAGTTTCCCAGGGCACCAGCTTATCCGTCATGATAATTCTGGGCTAGTGTGGGCATGGCTACCATGAGAATAAGGCCAGATATTAGTAGACTGTACTTTCACACACCTGCGGGAGGCAGAGATCAGATAAATATGTCAGGGGCTCCAAAGAGCATATAAAGCAACTTGTGCCAGCCAGGCTTTTGACATCCCAAAGATGCCCCGTGAACCCACCATCACTGAAATCCGCTTGACTAATATTGTCGCCTGTTTGACACCTGCTATCCCACTCTTAAATGAACTAAATGACGGATTCGGCACTCCCTTCGTGCATGCTATTTCAAATACCACCCTCTCCTTGATTAGTGTGGTCCGGTAAATGAATCTGGTTTGATGTGCTTTCGAGCTGACTGGATATGCCAGAGAGTGAAGAGGAACAAAGATGAATGTGTTCAGCTGCTGGAAAACATTCATGGCCTACTCTATGCTATTATCAACCTCCATATAAATTCCGAAACAAAAGGATTCCTGCCGCCAACGACCTTGCATCACCTGGGAAATTTCACCGAGTATAATTATGGTCCTGCATGATTCATGGGAATTTGCTAAAGGACTTTTTAGAACACTTCACAAGATTCATACATTTTTGGAGATGCAACAGGACAGAAACAAAATCAAGCACTTTTTTCGACATACGGAGAGTGGCACTATGCTCAAGAATTGTCGTGAGGGAATACAGCAGGCTCTAAATGTGTTCAAGGTCAGGATATATCCATTGATCGGAAATATACTAACTTATCCTTTATTAGCCTGATATCACGATATTCGGCAGCATTGCTGAAATGCAGAAGACATCTGAGATTATGCATAAGCAACTTCTCGAAATTATTTCAACTCTATCAGATGGGTCAATTTCTGACAACTCATCTTTTGTGTGTGGATTGTGGTTCTCCGAATTCAACTTACTGAGTGAGAAACAGAGCTACCAATACCCGAATGGGTCACAGAACAGGTAAAACACACACTGTAACAGTCTTATACTGACACATGTCCAGCTCCAATTCATTTTCTATGCTACCATCCAAGCCAAAGATTTTCCATGGTCGTGAATCTGAACTCCAGGACATTGTAAAGACTCTCAAGGAAGACTCGCCCTGTGTTGCAATTCTTGGTGCGGGTGGAATGGGGAAAACCTGTCTTGCACGGGCAGCTTTACACCACCCAGAGATCAAGATCAGATATGCACATCACTTCTTCGTAGCTTGTGATTCTGCAGCCACCAGCATTGAAATAGCTGCACTGCTTGGGGATCATGTCGGACTGAAGCCGGGCAAAGATCTTACAAAATCTGTGCTTCAGTACTTCTCCAGAAACCCTTCCTCACTCTTGGTTTTGGACAATCTTGAAACACCATGGGAGCCAATGGATTCACGAGGTGGTGTTGAAGAGTTTTTGTGTTTGCTTGCTGATGTCAAAGACCTGGCATTAATTGTGGGCACATGTTTATTTATTACTTGGGAGCCAAGCTGATCATTCTACTTATAGGTCACAATGCGAGGGGCAGAGAGGCCAGGCAAAGTTCGCTGGTCTCGTCCCTTTCTGCAGCCATTGAAGCCTTTGACAGATTTTGCAGCCTGGCAGACCTTTGTTGACATTGCAGAGGATTCTCATCGAGCAGAAGATGTCAATCAACTTCTCCAGCTCACAGACAACATGCCATTGGCAGTAGATCTTATTGCTCATATGGCTGATCATGAAGGCTGCTCCAATGTATTGACCTGTTGGGAGAGAGAAAGGACATCGCTTTTGTCCAGTGGCTTTAACAAGGGATCCAGTTTGGATGCATCTATTTCGCTGTCTCTTTCAAGTCCTCGGATGAAGTCTCTACCAGATGCCAAAGAACTGTTGAGTCTCCTCTCAATTCTCCCAGATGGCTTGTCAGATATTGAGCTGGTCCAAAGCAAACTCTCTATCCGAGATATACTATCATGCAAAGCTACCTTGCTTGGAACATCATTAGCTTATGCTGATGGCAATAAGCGGCTGAAGGTCCTGATACCCATTCGAGAACATCTTCTGCAATTTTACCCACCTTCAACACAGCTTATTGAACCCCTGCACAAGCACTTCCACTCGCTGTTGGACCTCTATTACAAATATGGTCCCCAGATACAGATGGCATCTGAGATGAATCAAATAAACAGCAACTTGGGGAATCTGCAACAAGTGCTCCAGCATGCATTACATCTAGGCAACCCACATCTATCAGATGCTATAGAATGTGCCTTATCGCTAAATGCATTCAGCCGAATTACTGGTAAAGGCTGGCTTGCATTGATGGATGTCATTCCCGGAGTTCTTCCTCAGCCCTGTAACCACAAACTGGAGGCACGATTCATTGTAGAAACATTTAATTCAGTGCTCCACCATCCAGTACCCACTCCGGAGCTACTTGTAACTCAAGCTATATCTCACTTCCGCAACTACAATGATCCCGTTCTTGAGTGTAGGTTTACAACTATAATTGTCATCAGAGTTGTTTTTAATATGTTTATATTAGCAAGGTTTTACACTGGACTTGGCAACTACAATTACTATTTCAAGAATGATCCATCTGCAGCTTTGCAGTGCTTCGGAAAGGCCCTCACATTGGCAATATCCTCTGAGAGCATTGACCAGCAGGCACGGATATTGAACCATATGGGTAATATCAAATGGAACAAAAACAACTATCATGCAGCCCAGGCAGATGCTCGTGAGGCACAAATACTTTCCCAGATCTCTGGACATTGCAGTGAGGAATGCCGAGCACTGTGGATTGAAGCTATCTGTTGCACAGGGCTGGGAGATTATAAAAAGAGCATGACCCTATTCAACAGAGGAAGAGATCTTCTGAATCTCTGTGGTTTGAATGGAGGTACCATGTATTTTAAAATCATGAGTGCTGAGGCACAGGTCCACCTACTAAAATCTGAATATGCTGAGGCACGAAATATCCATACCCAAAAGCTTCTCATAGCTGAACAAGACTCCTATTCATATGCTTTTTCCCTGATCACTATTGCTGAGATCAATGTGATCATTGGTGCATTCAAAAATGAAGTGCAGAATGAGTTGGAAAAAGCAAGAGTGATATTCAAGGCTATTGAACCTTCATCAGTGAATTTTTGTGACACAATTCTGGCAGACCTCCATCTTAGGGATGACAATATGGTGGCTGCAAAAGCTTTATTCCAAAAATGTGTTCCCTTATCTTGGGGAAAGAGGGGGGAGGCTCTGGCCTATTGTCTTGAAAGACTTGCAGATATAAGTCGGTGGAGAGCCACTGATTTTGTTTGGGCATCTCGCTGGACAGTAGTGTACCTTGGGTATGCCCAGAAAACCCAGGAGAAGTTGGCACTCCACAAGGCACTTCAATTTTTGGGAGATGTGTTCCTTTTCAATGGAGATGAAGAAACTGCACAAAGTCTTTTCATTGCGGCACTGGAAGGATTCACATATATGGATGTCCATCGCAGCAGAGCTAAGTGCATGCTACGGCTCGGTGATCTAGCACAGCAAAGAGGGCAGTCGAAGGCAGTGGAACTGTGGAAAAATGCTCGCCCACTATTTGAACGGTCATCACAGATGAAGGAAATAGCTCAGATCGATGCCAGGCTCGGTGCTGTCCACGATCATCAGAAAGTATTTGCTGATCTCATTGCACGCAATGCATCAACCGAATGTTGGAAGGGATCTCAATTGCAGGCGATATAACTTCCCTCAGGACTGAGGACGATGGGAAATACATGTCCCCCTGCATTTAATCTCCAAGGAAAAGAATAATACATATTGTTACTTTCTTTTTTGTACTTTGTATTTAGCTATTCACATGGTTTCTACTTCAGCTTTATTTAATTTGGAAATCGTTGGTATGATTTGACCTCGGCGGAAGCTGCATCATGGAGTCTACATTGATTATGGGCTCTGATGAGATTTATTCAGGCCAGAGCGGGGTGCACTGAATCTTGGACAGAACATCGAGATGCAATCAGCTATTCCCATTCCTGCGAGAAATTTTAATAAGTTTGACATGGCAGATTGTAATCTCCACCTGCGAAAGTATGAAGAGTGCCGGGAACGCGCTGTGCGTAAGTACTAGTAGTCTTCGACCCAAAAGGAATAGAGGAGTCGGAAGGACCGGGATGTGTTTCCCCTCACCTTTTATCCGGATGAGGGGGCGAACACCGCTGTGTGGTGGCTGAAAGAGATTCCGGCGGAGATTGCCAGATGCTTGCGAAACAGACTGAGAAAAGTAAAACAAAAATGGTCCGCGGCGTTGAGCGGCGCGATAACCGGGGCAGAATATGAGCACTGCCACTGATTGACAGCTTGGACCGCGCGTAAGCATGCGTAAGCACGCTCTCGACGCTCGTTCTCGTGTCCCACTCATTCACTCATTCGTGTTCTTACACCCGCGGACTAAGGACCAGAACCAATTCTCCAATCAACAAGCTCATCGAATGGCCCGGGATCCCCATCCCACCGGAGCTCATCGATCTAATCGTCGATCATCTCCACGCCGATATCCCTGCTCTCAAAGCTTGTTCCCTCGCTGCGCGTTCATTCGTGGCGTCGACCCGACCCATATCTTCCGAAAAGTAGAGGTCACCCCCCTCTACCCGGTAACACGAGCCAAACCTCCTGTCAAGAGCTCTACAAGCTTTTGACTTCATCCCCATATCGCACCTCTCGTGGAAGACCTGACCATCTCCTGGTTGGCTCTGAGACGTCCTTCGAATATGACGAAGATGGCCAGTGGCTAACGAAACCCCACGCGACCTGGGGTGATGGCTGGGCGCACCCTCTCGCTTGTTCTCCCGCTCCTGAAGCTAAGGCGGATATCCCTCGTGGAAAATGCTCCGGTGGACTGAACTGTGCCGGGGAATTCAGCATGAGCTGGAATAACTGGGCCGCACACTAAAATCCGCGCTGGCGGAGACATTCTCCTCTCCCCAACTCGAGGCGGTCCACCTCCGCGGGATCGTCGTCGAATCTCCCCGGCAGCTGTTATCCCTCTTCAGCGACGCGACTTCGTTGAAGGAAATGGCTCTGTCGCGCATCTACTTCACCCAGCGGTGGGATCAGCGCGAGCCTTGGCCCGAATCAGAGCCTGGCACCCGCATCTTCGATCCCTACTCGTTTCCGACGTAGCGGGCGACTCCATCTGTCGCTATCTTGTAAACCCTCGGATCGACCTGACCCGCGTCAACTCACTCACAGTGGCGACGGACTCGGAGGAATGGCGCGACACGATAACGCAGCATGCAACGAAAACCGGCTCCGTCGAGCACCTCCGGCTCCGTTACCTGCCTCGTCAGTGCTACTTGTCTGTCTGCGCTCTCATTCTATTATCAACCGTTTTCAGATCCTACCAGTCGTTCAATCATACCCATTCTCACCGCGAACCTGCGCTCGATCCACTTCTTCGCCCTCCGGACGTTCCAGCTCCTGAGCACTCTGCTTCACGTGTGCCCGTCCGACATGCGCCTCGAAACAATCACGTTCGAAGGGCCGATGGATTTTCTCATTTACCTGGACCCCGCCCGTCGCTGGACGATGCCGTCATCCAGTACATCGATCGCTTCCCCCTTTTGCGGACGGTCGAAATAAAGGCGTTTACGCTGCCAAGTTCTGGACCGTTCCCGAAGTGGGAGGCGGAGGTGCAGTCTTCCTTACCCGCCTTGGTGCGCCGCGGTATGTTGACTGTGACGGAATACAAGTACGTGTCGTTCTCTCTCCGCTAAGTTATTCACCGATTATTGTGTAGCCTCCGAGCACGAGGCTCATCATGGCTGGGAATAGTCATCCCATACAGTAGTAGTAGCGTGACTATTTTCAGCGGCTTTCCGCCATCGTCGTACTCATCGCGCAAGCCATCTTGCTCGGCAAGTGGCACATGTGCAAATGTTACAAATTACCCCGATAGATATCCGGATTCGAGTACCGTTCACCGAGAGCCCTGGAAAAACAGGTGAATTTCCTCGTTCTTTCCGCGCAGGCATTCCACCGACGGAACGAATGTATGGGACCGGGAGACTAGCGGATTGGGGATAATCGAGGACGACTAGGACCCGAATAGGAACTTGAACTGACTTCGGATAGAACAGGTCCGTTGGATGGACTCCCTCCCTGAAAAATCATCGTGTTCCTTAGTAACAACACGATAGATTATTTACCAGCGTGATATTCGAATACTTGCCTTCTTCAAGTTGACCGTGCCATAGACCTGGGGTGAACCTCGCCCTCGATCATGAAGTTTGTCTGGCGGGGATCGTCCAACAGAGACTGCGTGAAATATACGTTGATTCTTGGATGTAACGTCATGCGACTCGGACTCAGCCCGGGAGTCTTTTAACTAGGCTGAAAAAACGATCTATGCATGCGTGTATGTAGTTTGGTTGAGTCTCAACTTCTATACATACATATATTCCAACCGTCGATGCTCTGGTTCAACGCCGTGGTTAAGTTTGTGGTTGATTGACACGTCTAGCCACATGAACCATCACAGAAAACAAAAACTTGTCTCGAACCACCACAAATCCGGTTCAGCATTTTATTTCGTCGCAAGTTTGGGTTCTTGCGCAAGGAAGGGCCCCACATCGAGAACTGCCCACCCAGTCCCTAAACTCGTTCCGATTCGTGACATGAATTCGACGTCCAATTCGATGACAGAATCTGGTGCGTCCTTTGTTCTTTGAGTAACGTTTGTCCTTACACGGTGGCAGTCCTCAAGAACTGCGACGACTTTAAGCTAGACTCGCTGACCTCGGATTCCCCCTCATCCTTCAGCCATTCCTTCCGCGCAAAGCAGCGCGCCGCCCTCGCCGAGATAAAGTCCCGAATCATGCGCTACAAACGGACATCATGGCGCTCGAGAAGGTGGAAAAAATGCTAGAGGCTAGCCTCGCCCTCGTTATCTATCCTGTCCTGACGCTCCCCACCGAAATCACCTCTCGAATTTTCGTCCATTGCCTTCCGAAGCATAGACGTGTTCGGCCCTCTCCTACCACTCCACCTCTCACCCTGGCGCAAATCTGTCGCCACTGGAGAGAGGTCGCATTGTCCACCTGCCAACTCTGGAGCTCGATCTATATAGATCTACAATTCCTGTCGATTTTGATTTCGTTGCCCCTCGAGACCACGGGGCCCGCGCCTTGCTTGAAACTTGGCTCGCTCGCGCGAAGGGGCACCCACTTTCGTTGGGATTTGATTTCCGCTACAGACCCATGCCGAACGCCCTCGTGTCTCTCGTTCGCTCGTTCGCTGGACAGATCCAACGTCTGGACTTGCATCTGATGGCCGAGCAGTTCAGCCGGCTTCGCCCTCTTCATGCCTCCTTCCCCCTTCTTCAGCATCTCGCAACCTCGCATTCCTCCTCGGAAGATCTGTCCTACCTTCTGCAAGATGCTCCTTCCATTCGCGAGCTTCGCCTCCTAGGCGATACTTCCTCGATTAAATTCTCCCTCCCGTTGTTGACCCATTTGGAGATAGAAAAGGAGATCTCCAAGGACACCTTCCTTGCCATTCTAACGAACTTCCCATCTCTCTCCCACTTCAAATTCCACCTGACTGAATACGAGTCACACTCAATCACGGAAATATCGATCCCAACGACGTTTCCGAACCTTACATCCCTCACCGTGGGCTCGGGCTGCTCCGCCCTCCATCTTCTCCAACTTCCCAACCTCCACAAGCTTGACCTTCCTAGCTTTTTTAAGCCAGATATTATCCGTCCATTTCTTGCCCGTTCCTCCTGCCCCCTGGACCATCTCGTTATTTCGTTCGAGGGTTACGATGAGGATGGTTACGGCGACGATGTTTCGGAGGAGGTCACCAATCTGCTGAAAACGTTCCCGTTGGTTGTGGTGTTGGAAATCACGAGATGCCCGGATGTGAGCGTCTTGATTAGCTGTCTCGAGTCGCCAGGTCTACTGCCTCGTCTCAGCGAGCTCACAATCTCCGCCGAAATAGGGCCACAAACACCGGACATGGACTACGACGCCATCATCGGGATGCTGCATCGCCGCAGGGATTCTGCTCGAGCTGTCGAGTTACGAAAATTTCATTTGAATATGACATGCCTGGGTCAATCTTCCTCTGATGATGTGGAAGACCGCTGCCCTGGGTACCTCGTATGTCGAGAGATCATCGGGAACAGTCTAGATTTCGTACTTGGATTGGCGGCCGGCGGCAAACACTACACTTGGCCTCCAAACGCAAAGGGTGACTCCTTAGTCTTCTTCTGTTGGTCTATATATGACTGATTCGATAACAGCCCATGAACCGTTGCCATTCTTCCCTTGATGCGCCTCCTAGCACGCGCTCATTCCATATCCTTTTCTTCACTATTTTCTTGCGACCAAAACATTTACCTGTCTCAAAGTGTTCCGTGCGCAATCTCTAGGAAGTAATACAGCAGAGACAGCAAATATTCGACGGGTCGGGCGGTACTGTAGATAATGCTGTATGTGTGCTCACCGAGGAATCGCATTCTGTTATGTTGGTTTTTCGGACTCGACTGCTTTGGGGACGTTCAGCTTGGAACTTGTAAATGAGTTTATCAAACATGGATCAGTATTTTGAAAATAGTATGCGACTGAAGGGCGTTTCTCTTGAAAGGGCCGGCTGACTGTTGAATATGCTAGCGTCCCAAAATAACACAACATTTCGGAACGGAAACCGAAGTTGGGTCCACGTTTGGATTTGCGCTCGATGAAATATTTCCCATTCAGTGTTCCGCTTGCGTGCTTGAGAGGCTTAACTGAGTTGATGTGCTAACCTTATTTCGTCTTTTAGCGTTCCTTTGGATCTACGGCGGCGAGCTGGACGTTTCGACCGAAA
>JARKIE010000924.1:0-20079 GCA_029378255.1 Mycena rosella
GTTGTGGGCTTGTCCCGGCTCCAGACTCTTGTTATATATTATCCCAAATTTGGGGTAGATCCACCCATTCTGCATGAGATATCCCTGGACCAAAAAACAGCTATTGATGTACAATAGAGCAGGAACCACACCAGAATTTAAGGGTGACTGTGGACTACATAGCGGTATAACCAGATTATATGCACCCTGCTTGTTTCTCTTCAAGACTATGGCTACCCACATACCTGCTGCCAGCCACCAGAGAAAGAGCAGAGCTTTGCTATGATGATTCAACTTATGACAAGTCAAAGCCAAGGTATGTTCTGGTTGGTCACTGCTTTGCCTTCATCTGTAGTTGTTTGGCTCAGTTGGTTTTTGGTCCTCTCTCCGTTACCTAGCTCGAAGGTCGTGAGTTCGCTCCTGGCTGCTGCGATTTTTGTCCGTGTTTAAGCACCGGTTAGTCCCAGTTTAAACGCCGGCTAGTGTCTTTAATCGGATTAATTAATCCCGGATTTAATCCGGTTCTTCCGTCTCAACGGCCTCTGATTCAGCAATCCTCCTAGGGTTACTGGCTTCCGTAAGTTTGGGTATTGAGAGAACCGGCATCAATCCATTTCGATAAACGGCGGCATACTAGGGTCCGCCATCACCAAGACACGCATCAATAGCGCCTGATCCGAGTCGGACATCAGCTGAATCAATGTCCGCTTGAGATGCCGCCGTTGCCGCCATGCATTTCGATCATCACGTGCATCGATCGCACCGGTTCTCTCAATTCCCAAATGTCCTCTGGCTTCCTACGCCACATATATCCCTTCCAAAATACAGAACTTGAAAATCCGAAAGATAGCAGCCAAACTGATCCCGCGGATGTGATCGATCGAAATCTGGCTGGAGCATCGAAAGGTGTGGAGGCTCGTATAGGAGAGCATGTCTAGGATATCATCCAGAGCACAGTGAACATCCAATACTTGCGGCAGAGTATGAGTTCTGTGTGGCAGCAGGTGGAAAGTCAAGACACCAGGAGAGGAGCCGCAATTGTGCAAGGCATCATCCATAGAAAATGCCTGGGTTTTGTCCTGAGGCTGGGGCATTGATACATCACCCTCGCCAAGTAGAGAGTAACCGTGATGTATCAATTCCTCTGGCGCAGAGAGGTGCATGATACATCACCTCATAGACGTGCAGTACTAACGGTGAAAATAAAAGACCGCCAGAGGGGCTTGAACCAAGGTCGCAGACCAAAATTATTACATAACACTTTCGAGTGGCACTTTAACCAATTGCACCAAACAGCTGTTCTAAAAGAGTGGGCACACAGGGCCAAACTATACCCCCTTCAACAACAAAACACATAATAAGCATGTTTCCCCACCCACTGGGCCCCGCCTTAGGGCCAGGTTAGAGGTTAGAGTTAGGGGTTAGTGGTTAGAGTTAGTGGTTAGGGTTGGTTAAGGGTTAGTCCCAGGTATATTGTAGAAGGCTGTTGCAGGTGATTTATAAGCATTTGATGGTTAGATTGGTTAGGGTTGGTTAGGGTTTAAAACACCATCAAAATACATATTAAGCATTGTAGTACAATTTCGAAGACCTAGGGCAGCTTGCCTGCCCTAGGTCTGGGTATCAGCTGTTCCCACTTAGGGTAAGGGCACCTTACCCTAAGTGGGAACACAGAAGTTTCCAGACATCTGGTCTGGTGAAGGGGTTAGCCATGCAAGTCCTAATATATCTGTGGTTTGATAAAGTCTAAGGTTCGAAACCTCGATGATGCAACATTTTGCATCATTTACCGGGCATCGGCATCTGGCTGAATATATCAGCTGGATGTATCAGACACCTCTGTCATTTACCGACTTTCATATATCACGACACCTTCTAAACGAGGCCCTAGTGATATATCATATCGCCATAATACGCCTGGGGTTTTGGTAAAAGGACAATTGTAGGATGGTTCAAAGTTTACGGCACTGGGAACACGTCATGAACTGGGAACTTCAATGAACTGGAAGCACTGGACTCTGTTGGTTTTCTCAACTTTCAAATGGAAGGGAAGCATACAAAGCCGACGCTGCCGAAATCAAGTGTGATTCAACTTACCCTGGCTGATGCGACCCAGATTTTTCTCCTTTCCACCTTCATTGCTTGACTCTCGCCTGTCCGCAAGATGCAATCTGGCACATAATATTGTCCCACCTCCGGTTCTGTGCACAGTTAACTCTCCAGCTCCATTAACGAGTACTTAAGGTAATCGTTATTTAATCAATTGACATGAAGTTTTTCAGGTGTCGGTGAAAAGTGTCCCAGCTCAAGATTGCAATGCAAAATAGGGGTTGTGCTATTGTATTTAGTGGCTGTGTTGAATACATAGTAGTGGCTGTCCTTTAAATTCGCTTCAAATTCTGTGAAAATGTAGTTTTTGATTGATTGATTGAGTTCATTATTGTCACTGTATGTAGCCAAGTAGGCGAGGACAGCAGTACTACGTGGGGGATTGCAGTAGGTAAAGGTCATGGGGTTGCTGGGTAAGTGGTTTGAGAGGAAGGGAAGATGGACTATCAATGGTGAAAAAGGTACGGCACGATTCAGAGACGATGATTTGGGGGTGTATAGGTCAGGTTGTAGTGATAAGTGGTGGTTTTGGATGGTTGTTGGGATTAAGAGAATGTATCGTAGGGAGTGAGAGAAAAAGATAAGAAGACCGGGAATCAAAACCCATAACACTAACACTAGACGGTGGCGATTAGAGCGGGGGCTAGGCCGCGCAAATCGTTCCGTCGACTCGAGGAACTTCGACATGCAGGTGAGCATTTTGGGGTGCATGGGGAGCGGGGAGAGGTGAAGCAGGCTGAAGTGCCCAAGCGCACGGCATGCGACGTGAAGTGATTGGTGGTAGGGTTCCCAAACGGAGCATTCCAGAAGGAAGTGGGCTCGGGTCTCGTAAGGCACTCCACGCACTTCACAAGCCGCCGAGTCCACCAGGCTGACTTTGAAGTGATCCGCATTGAGGAAGGAGAACCCCGTGCGGAGCTGGGACAAGGTGGACGAGATTTTGCGTGAGAGTGTGGATGAGGAATAGAGGCGAGTGGGGATGAGGACAGGGGGGATTTTCCAGGTAGTGTAACAGGCCACCAACCTTGGCCACCCTCCAGCGAGCATCCCAGGCGCTGAGGGTCTGCAGGAGGATGAGTCATCAGACTGTGGTAAGCGAGACGAAATTGTCTGGGTCCGGGTCGCCCTCCGATGCCTGCTTCGCCACCTCGTCTGCCATCTTGTTGCCCAGGTACGTGGGGGTGGGGGGGGGGGGACAGGTTGAGGATAGTTAGGTGGGGGTGCGTAATGAGAGCGTTCCGGACGAGCTTGTCGTACCGAATCGCACGGAATGGTCCCGATCGGGGCGAGGTCGAGAGGATGCCGCGGAGTGCTGCTTGGGAGTCCGCCACGCACATGATGCAGTGGCATTCATCACGGAGCGCCTTCGTGGTCGCGCATAGCAGCCCTTCCATTTCACCCTCGCAGACCTGTCCGTCACCCAGCAGTACGAGCAGCCGTTCCTTCTCCTCCCTGTCCTCCACCCTCACAGCCGCCCCGCCTGCACGTCCCTCCAAAAGCGATCCGTCTGTGAATGTGAAAATATAGTGGCAGTGTTCATGCTTTGTAATTAGGTCGCAATCGTGGGCCGCGTTCGAGTCTCGCTGGGTGTCTTCTTTTTTACAATTATTGACTTTGCCTCTCTTGCTATTCGAGCAGTTCTTTTTGAGCACATCATTTTAGTAATGTTTCATTCTAGCTTTCAAACAATTTTCAGCATCTAAATCAACCTGTAGCTTCTGCTTTGCATTGAAGTCCATGTGGCTGTGTCTGTCTGTTTGGTCTCGGCGGATTTCCCCTCGGCCCTCGGCCCTTCCAGAATATTTATGTCAACTTAATTCAGGGCGGGTTGTGATTGTGTACATCCCATCTAGATGCTTACCCAAACTGGCCATTGTCCGGCTGTTTACCTTGTGTTCTGTTTAATAGCCGCCAAAATGTGTTGTGGTCACGTGCATCTATCTCGCGGTGTCAACGCCGGCTGCTTCGCCTTTTTTTCGTTTCAGTAGCCACAGATGTTGACGTAGCCAGCAATGGGTTCATCAGGAATAAGAGTGGCAATATATAACTCAACTGCATGCCGCAACCCAGATCACCACAAAGACAATGCCGCGGTTACCAACCTTCCTTGCAAAGTCCATTATAAATATCATCATAACGGTGCATGACTGTGAACTTGGAATTTGTAGACTTCTTAGCCGCCGTAGGCAAGACATGCTAATAAATATCCGGAGCCAAGGGGAGCTTACGTGAATTCGATGCGGTCCCAAATTCTTGGACGGCAACAGAATTCTGCATGGTTTCTGTCAACGACCTGGTGCCCACAGTAAGCTAGCTTACACTAAGTAGAATAAACATAAATTTTGTCGCAGTTGGTTCTACTTTGACGGGAACCGGAATATCTCCGTTAATGGCTCCTGCGACAGGTTCCGCGACATTAGTGGTCGCATGCAGGCTTTTTTGTTTCTGCAGCTTTTATAATGTCTGCACTTGACAAACCCGAAGGCTTAACACCAGTTGGCATAGCAGGTCGAACGTGGTAGGCTGTAGTCAATTAGGCAACCGTACAACCACCGATAAAATAGGGTTCCCCAGGGGTAGGGTATACCTCCAGAGGTAGGGTCAAGGGAGGTAGAGGTAGTAGGATGGTTTCCAGTGGTTGGATGTTTAAAATTTCAGGTCATATCAGAGCTTCTGATCACATATGAATTGTTCTAGATATATGGCTTCAATATCTTTAAAGTTCCTTGACTTCTAAAGTCACATGACCTAGATGAGCTGAACCCTCTTTTCTGAAGTAGAAGAATTTCCTTTCTGAGGGTACCATAAATCTCAAAGCATAGTAGGATTCATGAATCCTGGTACCAGGAATCTTTCTAGCTAAAATAAACCCAGGGGTATGCCTGGAAAGGTAGAGGTAAAGGTACCAGAGGTCTACTTTAGAGGTTTTGTGGCAAGGTAGAGGTCAACCTCCCGGAGGTCAGAGGTTTCAAAGGTAAGGTAGAGATCAGCCCGTCGGTATCTCTACCTCTACCCTTGGGGAACCTTACCAATAAATATGATGAACCATCAGTACATTCACATGAGGCAGCTCGGGCGCATCACTTGACTTAGGCGCATCCGTGGTTCTGCGTAGAGATGAAGTCAGGGGATGGATCCCGTACTATATGGGCTACACGGCAGATTCCCGACTCTGAAGTGGCATTTAAAGGTGCACGCAGTTCTTGCTACGGATGTTGTACCCCACTAGCAGTTACCCGTGCTTCGCTATGGTGGGAATAGCAAAATCCGATAACATTTTCACTTTCGCTGCCTGAAAATGACTGGGTCGACTCATCACGGCCTGGTGGCCCGTGACAATTATTCTGACACTCTTTTAACTCAATCGGTGTTTGTTCAATGAATCCAGTATTGCCTGTTATCTCATCATACCTTGATCTGCCTCTGTCATTTTTCCATGCTATGCTGCCACCCATGGAACAATCCAGTTAGAAAAGACTGTACCAGTTCAACTTGACTTGAACAGTCCTTACCTCAGTTCCCCAGCTCTTTTTGGAAGTTTTATCCCCTCCCTTCATCTCAGTGGTTAGCTCATGCCCGAAGTTATATACAATTGGTTGGACTGCCAGAGAACTCAAGTGTGTTAATATGATCTTTTGGAGGTAATAGCGCTTCAAGAACCAAGTTTTCAACATCTGTACAGTTCAAAAATAGCAATCTAACAGTTGAGTGAAGATTTGAACAGATTTGAACATCTTGACGGTTTTCAGTGGAGCATTGGAGTAAGTGACATCATGTGGCAGCTCTCGGAGCTCGGGTTGACTCGGATCAAGTTTGACTCGAGGTTCGATTGTAATATAGATACAGCCGTTTTGTAAACTTTAGGCGGGTTGCGTAAAAGATTGATGCTCGAAACCTGTTTACATCTGCTTGACTTGTTGACGCCGCGTCTTAACCTTTCCATGCTCCACCTCAGCTCCACCTATGTGTTCATCGCCTAATATACAATATTTATTGACGCTCTCCTCATTTCACATCCCCCATGAACACAACTAACCATGCCATCGACTAGTTCGAACTCTTCTTACTACAGAGAGCACACCCGGCAGCAGGACGGATGGACAGTCCTTGTTTCTCCCCCCGCTGCTGACCTTCCTCCTCCATATACCGCTCAGGACAACGCTACGCCTGCTGCCGCTCCCGTTGCCCCCGCCGGGCCCGCGACTCTTCCATTCCAGATCCCGACCAACAGTAACATCATCGGTGCCGTGCCCGTCACTCTAACCAAAACATATGCCTGTGACGTGCCCTTTGCCGTCGCTTTCCCCGGAATATGCATCGCCATGGGTCTCCCCTCCTCGCGTGCATGCATCTATATTACAATTGAGCTCCCCACTCTTTGACTCGATTCAAACATGATCCGAAAGTCCCCGAGCTCCACTGACATCAGCTGCTCCACCGGGATGTTGAATTCTGCACGACGGCTCCACTCGAATGTTGATTTTCCATTTATAACTGTTCACAAGTTCAATTCAAGTTGGTACCAGGTCCATCGGGATTTTGTCTCCCATGAGCACCAGAGAACCGCAGATGATAATTTCTCGCTGTACTTCTCAAACCAGACGGAACTATTCTTAATAAAGGTCATCTGACATCTTTTGACCGCGAATCACCAATTGAATTGGTGCGGAAAATTCAAAAATAAAACAGGCAGCTTCGGAAGTTCCTAAATTTGGGACCAGGTGAATCAATGGCTTACCTGCCGTCAAGGTGTGGCTGAAGGATGTTCAGTTGGTTGCATGATACACGTACATACACTACAATGGTTCCTGTCTAGAAAAATCACAGCAGAATTTCCATGATGTCGCGAGGAGCCAACCAAAGGTTGGCGACGAGCGGTGTCTTCAATATTCATATCAATGTGACCGGCGAATCCGGTAGTGTACTACTGTGTAGTGCGGTAAGTGCTTAGCTAAAAGCTCACACTGTTTTCATAGTCTGACTGTAGCGAAGCACGGGTTACTACTAGTCGGGTACAAGTGGGATAATGAGAGGGTGAATGCGCCCGTCCATCAGCTGTCGAATGCAGCAGATTGGACCAATTGCCTTGAGAGCGGCCTCAAGATGCAAAAGAGAGCGCGTGTCCGGACGGTTGTGTGCATGATCAGGAACCTGGTGCGTATACTCCGCTTTGCAATATAATGTTTAAGGATGTTCACGAGTGTGTAGAATTTGCCGGAGGAGACCATGCCTCCCACAGCTTCGATTGCTACGCTCATTGCGGCCCCAAAGAAGCGCAAATCCGCCGCCCACTCACCCGACGGCAGGAAGATGTACGACTTCACGCAGGAATACCGTCTCTTGAAGAAGAGCCTCGAGTGCGCGACTCACAAAGACCAAATGTGTTTCGTGTCTAATGTGGACGGCCACCATAAAGAGGTTGACCGGGAGCACACGTCGCTATGGGCCAAGGAAATCGTGTGTTCCACGCTGTTCTTTACATTTATTTCATACTGTAACTGATTCACCCCAAGACCATCGGGAATGCCACGCTCAGCAGACCACCTGAGAACATCATGTTCCAGGACTACTTCCTGCCTGCACCCAAGCGTCGCAATGCCCGCCACAATCGGGTCGACTCGTCGACCAACCCGTGCGCTCCCACCATCCATGTTATCGTCAACACCTCGGGCAGCACCCATGCGAGCCCGTCGCCCCCTCGTCCTCCTCGTCACAGCCCGTTGTCGACAATCACAGCTGCGACCGCCAGCGCCAACAACATCGACATCCCTTCATCTCTTTACCGTGCCCAGCCAGACACCGACTTCCACGCCAGCACCAGCTTCCAAGACGTCCGTTACCCGACGGTGACAGATGTTTTGCAGCGCATCGACGACTCTGGGCTCTTCTCGGACTCGGGGGTCATTGATTTCCCCACCGTCATCTTTGCCGACGATCTTGCGCAATCCCAAATCACCCACGTCGACCAAGTACCCTTTCTGGACACCGCCTTCTATGTCCAGGTCATCAACATGCCCGAGGCCGTGGCGGAGCTCTTTGTTGAGGAGTCAATTGCGGATATGGGACAGGCGCAGAAAGGCAATGGTCGGATGTGATCAAACAATTAACTAACGTACTTCACCGAATCGCGCGTGCTAACTAATGTATATACAACATCATCTTGGAGCTCACTCGAGCAGTAATGTACTTGTAGAACCGAATCAAGTAGTAAATAGAATAATATGAATTGCATTGAATGTACATTAAACATATCCCGAGTGCGCGAACCATCCTCTGGCTTTCTCCGCCGTCATCGACTCGTGAACGCCTCGCCAAAGCATCGTGTAAGGCGAGTCCGCATTCGGTCCACCCGCCAAAGCCCCATCCGTGTAGTCGTGGTGCCGGCGGACCCACGCCTTCAGAGCGGAGAAGCCCTCTTCAATCGGGTCGTAGTCGGGTGAGTAGGGTGGGAGGTACTCCAGGCGCATGCCCCTGCAATTGTCATAGTAGAACTAGACAAAGAAAGAGGAACATACCGTTGCTCAATCATCGGACGAAGTGCCGCCGACTTGTGGATGCTTGCGTTCTCCATAACGAGTACGGAATTTGGCCCAGGGTACGGGTTCATGTTGTCGAGGAGTCCGTCAATGAAGCTGTTGAAGCTGGCGGCGGTGTATGAACCGGCAAGGACGTCGAGGTGCAGAACTCCGCTCAGAGAAAGGGCGGGGAGAACCGAATACCACCATCGACGGTGAGCACGGGTAGCATTGAATAGTGAAGAACCACGCACTTTATGCCCCGAATATAAATGTCATGCCTGTGGGCCTGCTCTCCGACCAGCGCCCAAGCCCATCCGCGCTTCGTGGTGTTGCGATTGTAGGCCGCCTCTTCGACGAAGACGAGCTGCTCTGCGCGGTACGTCATGGCCATGTATATCTCGTAGCTTGTACGTCCTTCAGTGTCTCGTTGTGCAGCTACGCGGGACACCTACGGGGCATCAAGTATGAAAGAGGAGAGTTATTGAATACACACCCGTTTCCTCGTATATCCTCGACGCCTCAGAGCGGTCCAGATTGTCCAAAGACAAACATCCACGTCGCAGTGCTCGCGTAATTGACCTTGCATTTCGTAGAGGTAGATGTCGGGATTTCTCTGGACCAAGCCAACCAAGAACTAGGGAATCATGAGATTGTGCAGGAAAGTGCGAAATAACAGGACATACGTCAACGTCGGCAGCGTGTAAGCTGCGAGGGTGACCCGGAGCTCGGAGCGAAGGAACACTCAACCCCGCTGAGTCGCGTCGGTAGCGGGTCAGGATCCTTTCCACCGATCTGAGGCCAATGCGAAGGTCGGCGGCAATGTCGGCCTGTTGGCGGCGGCGATTGTAGTACTGGTGGACAACATGCTGCTTGGTCTCTTCAGAAATATTCTTCTTGTTGGTACGGCCCATGGCGGTTGACCATCGTTGAGCACGTAAAAAGAGATCGAGAGAGCGAGTGGAGCGAAGACGCGGCACCAAGCAGATGTAAACAAGTTTCGAGCATCAATCTTTTACGCAACCACCTAAAGTTTACAAAACGGCTGTAGCAGGTACCCATGCTGCGCCACGGTGTGAACTCATATTTAATTCCAGTAAACTCGTTGCTCGAAGACGCTGCTCGTCGCCGACCTTCGGTCGACTCCTCGCAGCTCATGGACAGTTTAATTTTTCCAGACAAAGGGGCCTCAAATTTTTGACGAAAATCACTTTTCGCAAGTTGCCAACAAGCTCTATTCTAATTTTTTTATTGTGCCGTACAGTATCAACCCTGGTGCAAATGTCGGTGGATTTTGTTTGTGCTCAAATTTATTTTCTGAACTGATTTTTTTTGCCTTTCCTCTGAGCGAAGATCCTCATCATAAATGCCTATGGCCACAATTCAACCAAGAAATTCATTTCGTCTGGAAACCATCGCCTTCTGTGAGGCGAGACATCGATGCCTGCATTTGTAATAAAAGTCGCGCCCTCATTGTCAGCATTGGTGGGCAGATGATAGTTGAATATTCAATTCATTTTTCCACCATACCTAGCAAGGTGTACTCACAGTTGGAGGCTGACGTAGCATGCTTTCAACATTTCAACATTTTATAAATAGGAAAGTGGAGTGGAGCGATCGCGTAAAATTCAACATCTCTACAATTATCTGTGGAACTGTGGAGTAGATGTCATTGTCCGTTCCCACAGGCGCCACTTTTGTCTAGACAAACCACGTCTTTTCTTATATAGATATGAGCTAGTGTATTGAATAATGCATTGTAATCTGTCATACTCCGGCTCACTCCAAATATTTAGAAACAAATTGAACAGTATTGTGGCTGTCCAACGTTAACTGATGTCAGCATACTACACACAGCGCAGCCGGTTGCCATGTATGATCTTTTGCCAATGAACTTGGATCTAAATGCGCGTGACCGGTTACATCCGTTATGGTGCACGTAACCATCGGGAAATTTAAGGGACAAGGAGTACCTACCAGAACTGAGGCATCAGATGAGTCCTACTGATTTTGAACCCCTTCCAAAGCACATGCAAAATCGATTTGAAGGTAAATCGGAGTGTGCTCCGAATCAAAATATAAAGTGTGATCGGACAATCCGATAACCCCTAAGACATCTGATGCCTCACGTTGGCGTGGTAACTGACAACGTGAGTCCAAATTGGTTTCCGAAGAGCATAATTCCCTACCTTCTGCATTAAGATGGAGCCAGAACTGTTTGTCCTCAGCCGCCCAAATATCAATGGTGATGGTTTGACCGGACGGGATATTCGTGTAGCCTACGACAGGCAGTTGGCTAACTTAGCGCACGCCCTAGAATCACAGGGCTTGGATCCCGAAATCCGTAAGCGACTGGATTTTCCCTTTATGTTAAACTTGCTGAAAATTGATAGAGAACAACGAGATAATCCTTCATATGCGCACCATTGCGGTTGGATCCACACTGTTCACAACTGTGACACTGATTGTCTTGGATGGAACCGAGACTAATGTAGATGCATTATATATTTTACATGCATTAGATTATGACGCCGCCCTGACTGATCAGCTGTAACTATAGGGCCACAACTATCCCATGCTGGAGGGCATGGGGAAAGAAAGAAAAGAACCCTTAAGTACAAGTTTGCCGGGCCATGCCGCGGCCTTCACCCCCAAGTTACTGGACTTTTACATTCAATTCGACCGTCACACGTCACCCACCCCCTGGTCGATGGCGAATGTTGGCTTTTTGTCACGTGTAACCCCGCCTTGGTTGAATGCAAATTTTGTCACACAGGCCGCAAAAGAGCTCAAATCACCTCCCTGATGCATAGATTTCAAAAAATTTGTTCCGATGGTCGAAAATTTTAGTTCTATCACGCAAGATTTGGGCCGTGGTCAAATGGTCCAACTGGTAATTTGGGTCACACATCACCCCTTTGGTCGGATTGAATGAAAAAATACAGTAGTCAGGACAAAGACTCGGTTAAGAGGCCTCATCAACAAAGATCCGCCTGACTTTCACATTGCTCGGGCGCCTGAAAGGATCTCAAACACGAGACAATCCTCTTGGGACGAGGAGAGAAGCCCAAATAAGGACTAGGTGTTGAACAGCCGAATGGGGCTGGGTTTCCGCGGAACCTCGACGGAATGGGATGTGAGCGGGCTCCTGCCATGGCTGAACTCGAACAGTCCCTGGGTGCTGGTGGACAAATGGGGTACGACAACACCATGTGAAGCACTTGTGATGTAGAATTTGGCTCCGGCGGGGACTTTCCAGGCAAGGTAATTGCAAAGAGAAGTCAGGACTGTTAGGCCCGGTTACAAACCCAGTGGGGAATGTGCTACAACTAGGCTAGCTTTATAGACTTGGGTAATAACCAATAGATAAGGAATATCAAATAAGTAGGGTGTAAGCTGCCTGTGGGTGGAGTGGCCTCGCTTACCGTAAGCGAGGCCATGTCACGCATTATCATCGAACGCACTTGGGATTCCGTCTGGATGGAGAAGAACGGCCGCCCTAGATCCGTCCTCGCCGATAGAGAGTGTGGGCAAGGGATGGCGGATATCGAAGAGTGTTGGGTTTTACGGTTGAGGAATCAGACAAATATGTATGATCAAATGAAATGATATGTAGTGCTTGACTGAGCTCTGCAAACGCTTGAGCAATACAGATAAAGTGTGCGCCTTATATATACTACAAGGCCGAGGTATAGCCGAGGCTATTACAAAGACGGGCGGTATTGTACGGGGTTATACTCCAATGTTCCGAAATACTCCACTTTATTCTGATCAGCTGGCGGCTTGCCCGAGTGATGCCCGGCATCAACTCCAATAAAGAGGCAGACGTAACTGTCGATAGACGCGTTCAGAAAGGCGTTGAGGTCGCCCTCGCTTGTAGAAAACATTTCGACTGCGTTGGAGTGTCCCAAGTATCTGGCGATGGGCTTTGCACTGTCGAGATCCAGGGAAATGCAGGAGTAATCCCTGGAGAACTTGTTGGGGCCACAAAGCATGTTTCACAAGGAGGATAACCAAATAACTAGTGGCCAAACATCGAGAAAATATGGAGAAAGTATTTACCAATAACTTTTGCATGTTCCTGCCCAGAAAATGTGGAAGCATATTCATAATGGTTTGTCCATAATGTGGGACAGAATATGTGGCACACATTCAAAGTATCTTTTGCTTTTGTTGTGGATGCCTTTACAATAGGTTTACCCAAATATACAGATGTCCAAGGGGGAAATATGCTGAAGACTTTTGAAATAACTTTTCAATAACCGTCTGCAGCATACCAAAATTGAATTAAAATGTATACCTAATCGTTCTCTGATATCTTCCAGGGTCTCTTTCCTGTGTTTTCAGAGTAATGGCCACAGAATATGTTGAACATGCACAGAAGAGAAGAAGATAAAATTTAAATGTCTTCTGCATGTTTGTTTACAGAAAATGCGAAACTCATTCAAAGTGTGTTTCAGGGGTGTTCCTAGATGTCTTTTGGAGTGTGTAATAAATTTCTTCAGCATACTTGGGGCCACAATAATGGAAAGACATGGGAGACTACTTTAAATTTATTTCCCGTGACTGACTGGAGAACACTCAAAAGGCTTGCAGGAAAATCTATTGTATAGCTTCTATCTATGTTTTGCATCCATGTTCAAGATCCTTCCAGAGTATCCAGTGTGATGAGGCAGGAACATGTAAGAAATATTCAAAATCTTTCCAAATCAATGGAACAAGATACCAGAGAGATACTGTGACATTGTCACACCATATGTTCTCAGTACCTTCCGAAAGATAAGCAACCAGACACATTGGACTGAATTAGGGAACAGATATTTAGAATGCTTAAATGAGAATGATGGAACAAATATTTTAGGGGTTTACATGCAATGTGCTGCAGACAGATATTTAAAGTCACCTCTGCTAGATATGGAGAACTTATGTAGACAGTGCTGAGCGGCATATGAAATTCTCAATGGCCATCCATGGCTATGGCAAATTCTTGACCCTAGCTGTTTATCATGCATACAAGGTGGCCAGTCAACCATGTTCAGGAGTCAAGTTTCCTGCCAATACAACTTGCTGGTCCCAGCTCCACTGGTTCCATCTCCCGGCTCAAACTTTGCCACACTACCAGGTGGGTCCAGGTCACCATAGATCCCTGGCAATGTTTTGGCGAACCAGCATAACTTACTGTTACAATCTCGCGTGTTCCCAACGAACTTTATACATTCAGTGGCTTTCTCGTACTGGCAGAAGTGATGCAATTATGAGCACAAAGATGTCCCGCCGGGGCTGCACTGGCAGATCCTTGGTCTGTTGTGCATTGCTGATTTTCTGAGTTCCTCGTGGGATTGCCAGTTCGTTTCTCCCTGATTCGGGTGCTACCTCTCCCAGGAGCCATATATCTTCCGACCATGGCACTCTGTACCCCGGACACGGGGTATGATATGCATGCATATTGAGCTGCCTGCACCGCTTTGCACGCTAGCCAGTATACTCGCCCTATTACAATTTCTTCAATTTTCTGATTCCTCATGGGACTCTCCCAGTCCATTTTCCCACGAGATTTCGGATTAGCCTAGTTATACATTGTCCTTGCGACAGTGCAGCGCAATATCGGTCAGTCGTTACGCTATGTTTGCCATTAGTAAACCTGACTATTTGACATTCAGTTGCACTTCCCTGGTAAGCATAGCACAACAAGTTGACATTCGAGTTCAGCAATCCGAGCGGGTGAATCAACAAGTTCTGACGTCCGGATCAATGCGCAATCCATTAATCTATGGCGGACACCAGTGCTAGCAATGGCTACAGTAGCGCTGGGACGGGCTTGCACCCAAATTGCTCGCTACGGTAGCTTAAGGCAAGAAACTTGAGTCTATCAGCCCAGACCTGCCAATTCATCAGCTGGGCTCGAAGTATTACGGTGCAAATTCCGCACCCAAGGACACATTGACTTTCGACCAGGGGTCAGCAGACTCTTGTCAAGAATTTGCGCCTGAAAATTCAGCAAATGATCGACGCTTTCAAACATATATGAACATGGCAACAGCTTATTGAAATCTGGTTGAAAACTCACCCTGGCAGTCGAGATTGCTGACTGGGGTCGAGTTTTTGATCAATTCGCCTGCTTGAGGGTCGAGAATTGCTGAAAACTCACCCCAGCGTCGAGAATGCTGCCTGGGTCGAGATCAATGTTGCTGCTTGAGGCGTCGAGAATTTGCTGAAAACTCACCCCAGCGTCGAGAATTGCTGCCTGGTCGAAAGATCAATGTTGCTGCTTGAGGCGTCGAGAATTGCTGAAAACTCACCCCAGCGTCGAGAATTGCTGCCTGGGTCGAGAGATCAATGTTGCTGCTTGCAGGCGTCGAGAATTTGCTGAAAACTCACCCCAGCGTCGAGAATTGCTGCCTGGGTCGAAAGATCAATGTTGCTGCTTGCAGCGTCGAGAATTCGCTGAAAACTCACCCCAGCTCGGAAGACATCTCGCTTGCCTGGCTCGAGAGATCAATGTTGCTGCTTGAGGCGTCGAGAATTTGCTGAAAACTCACCCAGCGTCGAGAATTGCTGCCTGGGTCGAAGATCAATGTTGCTGCTTGAGGCGTCGAGAATTCTGAAAACTCACCCCTGCATCGGGAATTGACCAAAAACTCACCCCAGCATCGAGAATTGCTGCCTGGGTCGAAGATCAATGTTGCTGCTTGAGGCGTCAGAATTCGTTGAAAACTCACCCCTGCGTCGGGAATTGATAAAAACTCACCCCAGCGTCGAGAATTGCTGCCTGGGTCGAAAGATCAATGTTGCTGCTTGCAGGTCGAGAATACGCTGAAACTCACCCCAGTGTCGAGAATTGCTGCCTGGGCCGAGAGATCAATGTTGCTCTGGTATGGACCCACCTGGTAGTGTGGCAAAGTTTTGAGCCGGGATATGGAACCAGTGAGCTGGGAACCAGCAAGTTGTATTGGCAGGAACTTGACTCCTGAAATGGTTGACTGGCCACCTTGTATGCATGATAAACAGCTAGGGTCAAGAATTTGCCATAGCCATGGATGGCCATTGAGAATTCATATGCCGCTCAGCACTGTCTACATAAGTTCTCCATATCTAGCAGAGGTGACCTTTAAATATCTGTCTGCAGCACATTGCATGTAAACCCTAAAATATTTGTTCCATCATTCTCATTTAAGCATTCTAAATATCTGTTCCCTAATTCAGTCAATGTGTCTGGTTGCTTATCTTTCGGAAGGTACTGAGAACATATGGTGTGACAATGTCACAGTATCTCTCTGGTATCTTGTGTCCATTGATTTTGGAAAGATTTTGAATATTTCTTACATGTTCCTGCCTCAATCACACTGGATACTCTGGAAGGATCTTGAACATGGATGCAAAACATAGATAGAAGCTATACAATAGATTTCCTGCAAAGCTTTTGAGTGTTCTCCAGTCAGTCACGGGAAATAAATTTAAAGTAGTCTCCCATGTCTTTCCATTATTGTGGCCCCAAGTATGCTGAAGAAATTTATTACACACTCCAAAAGACATCTAGGACACCCTGAAACACACTTTGAATGAGTTTCACATTTTCTGTAAACAAACATGCAGAAGACATTTAAATTTTATCTTTCTTCTCTTCTGTGCATGTTCAACATATTCTGTGGCCATTACTCTGAAAACACAGGAAAGAGACCCTGGAAGATATCAGAGAACGATTAGGTATACATTTTAATTCAATTTTAGGTATGCTGCAGACGGTTATTGAAAAGTTATTTCAAAAGTCTTCAGCATATTTCCCCTTGGACATCTGTAATATTTGGGTAAACCATTGTAAAGGCATCCACAACAAAAGCAAAAGATACTTGAATGTGTGCCACAATTCTGTCCCACATTATGGACAAACCATTATGAATATGCTTCCACATTTTCTGGGCAGGAACATGCAAAAGTATTGTAAATACTTTCTCATATTTTCTCGATGTTTGGCCACTATTATTTGGTTATCCTCCTTGTTTCCTTGGAGGGTCGGATGACAGTGCCATTCCCGGGGGCGAACTTGCCATCCGCCAGCCGACACGGTGGTCGGTGGACTCCCGATGAAATCTCCTTTGCATATTCGCCATTTGGGCTCACCGATAATGGAGTCTCCTGCAGGGCCGTGCGTTTCGAGATCGTCGAGGTTCCAGTACGCCACAGAACCGGTGCCTGCGCGAAGGATACGTCCTGGAGCGAAGACGGAGAGTGGACCATCGCGATCAAGAGTGTTGAGCGTATGGACTATATACCTCGCCCGACTGCGCATCGGCCCATGCATATGATTTAGTGCGCGTACGATCTGAAACGAACATGAGCTTATTGACTTCATCAATGCCTGAGGCGCAGAATGTATCATATGAGTCATCCAAGCCGACGTAGGCATATCTCGCGGCGAGTTGAACATTGTTCCCGTGACTTCCATCGAGAAGATAATAGGGGAGTATTGGGAGATGGTCTTTCCAAAGACCCTTGGAGGCTAACATGAGGCAGCTCATGCTATGCCGGATGGCTGTCGGGAGGGATCCCGCACCAGAGATCTCGCAGCGTGCTTGGAGCATTTTTTTTTTTTTTTTTTTTTTGAATCATCTTTATTTCCCCTCTGTCACGTGCGATATGGTAGGGATGTCTCATGTACGTGTGTATGTACTTCTACGGGGTGTCAATAAAAGTAACCAAGTGGCATTGCTCAGGACGTGCATAGCACGAACCCAGCGGGGATTCCGCCAATTATAAGGGCGATGTGCCAGTGTCAGTAATAAAGTAACAGGACCGGGGGGGGATATAAAGTATTGGGGGTGGGGTGGGGGTGGGGGTGCAGTCATACCGGGGACCCAGTCCAGCCCGATATTACGTGGGATACGAGGCCGGCCCAGCCCAGCAGGGAGTTCTACGGTGGCGAGCTCGGCGATGCGCCAGGGCGCGTCTGGGTCTCGAAGGGGCAAGCTCTGGGATTTCTCCGAACACAGTGCAATATCGCCGGAGCGGCGATGAATTGGAACAGGAAGCGGCAGCAATTTTGGGCGAGATAGCAGCTTCTCGAGGACCGGCTATCGCGCCCCCCGTCGTTGCAGCTCGGCACGCGCGTTTGCGTGGGCGGGACAGTGCAGGAGGTATGTATAACCGTTTCGTCCTCCCGATGGCAGCCCAGGCATACGGGCGAATCCGCGCGCTTAATGCGATAGAGGTGCTTGTTGAGGCTGGAGTGGCCGATGCGCAACTGGATAAGGATAGCGGCGTGCTTCCTCGGCATCCGCCTCGGTGAGCCGGACATACTTCGAGGAGGGGAAGGAAGGGTCGTAGCGTTTAATGCGATGATAGGCGAAGATTTCGCCACTCCAACCGCGATGCGGTGCTTCCGCTCCGCGTTGAAGTGCTGCTTGCGGGCGGAGCGCCCCGCAGGGAGGGTGGTGCGCGGTACACTGGCGGTACGGATTTGTCTGCTGCGGGCCCGTCTTGTGCTGCCTTTTAGCTTCGACATCCGCGTTCTTCCCAGCGATGTCACGGTGCCCCGGTGCCAGCGAATGGTAAGTTCCATGCCGGGATGCTTGCGTTTAACTGTGTTTATGTGCCTGTGCATCGTGTCCAGATGTAGTGGGAGGGGTTGGGGTATGGGCTGTAGTCGCGTCGATTGCCGCGGTGCTGTCGATGATCAGCGTGGTGGGGCCGTTTACCACGGGCTCCGCCCACAGCAGCCCGAGCGCGAGGCTCCCCGATCCCCTCGCTCTCGTAGACGGTGTGGTCACTCGCCTTCCCCAGATGCAGGCGTGCGACGCGCACCTCCCCCATCGCGGAACAACGCCGCAGCCCCGATCTTCCCATCGATCCCCGACCCATCCGATACACCTTCCAACGTGCCTGATCCTCGCCTCCGCCTCCATCGCCTCGTCCTTCGAGCTCCGTTTGCTCACGGCCGTACCCGATTCCCAGTTCGCCCCGTACCGCACCGCTTTCACCTTCTCCATCACCCCGGTTGATCTCAAACTCCGCCATAAGTTCGTGCAGCGGGGTGCGGTGGCGCTTCACGTAGCGCTTTGCTGCATTGGCAACGGCTTGTGTAGCGGGTGAGTCCCGGCAGGGTTGCAAGGTGCAAAGCTGCGTCGTCGGGCCTTCTTCACAAGGTGTTCCACCGCATGAGGTGGCATACACATCGAGGACGTCCGTGGGCGTAGACGAGAGGGCCCCCGTGATAGCGAGAGCGGCACGGCGTTGAATGGTGCGTAGCTTGCCCAGTATTGCCCTGTTCTTCGAGTGGCGCATCTTGACGTTGTGAGGGTTGAGGAACACGTCCCGCGTACAGAATCAGCGGAACGCACGTGCCGCGGTAGAGGCGCGCATCGGCCCCGCCTTGATCCCCCGTGACGCGCGCGCCAGGCGCCTACGCACCCAGCCACGCCTGGCCCTTTGCCAACGCCGCGGCCCCTTGCTCCTTCCATCGGAGCTTCGATCCAAGTGGACGCCAGCAGCTTGACGGACGTTGCAGACTTGATGTGGTGCGCCCGAGGACTAATCCAAATCGCGGCTCCGGGACGCTTTCCTAGGCTGGAAGTTGCTGGTACCTTGCGCCGCGATGCGTCCAGCAGCTGGTACTTTGCCGGTCCAAAGATCGCGTTGTGTTCGACGGCCCATTGGTCGACGCCATCGGGACGCTGTATGATGTCACGGAGTTTTTTGCATCTCGTGGAAGTCCTGCCTGTTGGAGATTGATGGCCGCATCACAGTTAGTGATCCGATCGGCCGACATCAGTCAGCCCGAGCTTTCTCCGTCAGCAACTGAAGGACTCAGAATTAAGTAGAATATTCTAGATACAAGTAATAGGTAATAAGCTGTAGTATTAGCCCAGCACCTTATGAGTTTTTTACCCAGCGCCTAACAGCGCAAGTGTCAAGCTTAAAGCTTCAGCTAAATCACCAACAAAACTCTCAGCTTGCACTTCTCACCGGATCTCGTTCCAGGAGATCAGCACCCGAAGCCGCGCTCGTCGTAGAGCCGCACCCCAAGCCGCGCTTGCAGAGCCCGCACCCGAAGCCGCTTGTAGAAGCCCGCACCCGAAGTCGCGTCCCAGGAGGAGACCCGCATCGAAGTCGCATCCCCGTGGGGATCCGCAGTGAAGTCGCGCCGTGATTGGCCCGCACCGGTCTCCCGTCGAGATCCGTATTGAAGTCACGCGTGCTGGCCGCAGTGAAGTCGCATCTCCGTTGAGACTGCATTGAAGTGCGCCTCGGATAGGGCCCGCACCTGGAATTCTTGAAGTCGCGCTTTCGGATAAAGCCCGCAGTTTCTGATATGGGATCAGATAAATTTGACAAGTTTAAATGATCTCGGAAACTACGACATGTGGGCGTACCGCATGGAGATGCTGCTGAAAAGATGGATTTATGGGATTTGGTGGACGATCAGCAGAGCCGCCAGCTGCTGCCTCCGGGTCTGCCGCAGAAGAAGTGGGAGAAGAGGAAG
>JARKIE010000925.1:0-20060 GCA_029378255.1 Mycena rosella
CGATGTTCTTCATCGGGTCGAACGTCATGTGGTTCCCGCTCGAGGCACAACGCGCCGTCGCCGATGGGCATCAAATCTGTGCACGTGAGTAATACAGCTTCTTCTTCCTTCCTCTCTTTCTGCACGCTTTTGCGCCCCCACTATGCGTCTGTGTGTATTTCTTCCCGTTTTTTCCCTTTCCCCGTGGCTTCCTTTTGACGCACCCTCCTTCCTATCCAATTAACGCTGAACTTTTCGCATCAGACACCTGGTCGCACCCTTCCATGACTGCGGCGACGAACGAGGGCGCGTTCGCGGAATTGTGGTATTCGATCCAAGCAATCAAGCTCGTTACAAATGTCACCCCGACATGCTGGCGGGTACGTTTTTATAACCTGTCGCTGGCTCTTGTTGAGGGTGTGGGCCGGGAAGAGTCTCCCGGTTCGCCGATGTTCGAAACTTCGAGGCTTCTTTCCACGCCCGCGCCCGGCCTTCTTCTGCTCTCCGCCTTTGTCTCCATCCTTGTATAATACTTCCCCGAATGCTGATTCCCTCAACAGCCACCTAGGGGTGACGTCGACGACCGCATCCGTTACATCGCGACGCAGCTCGGGCTCGAGACGATCATGTGGGGATTCGACTCGTTCGATTGGGAAGCCGGCACCAACAACATCACGACGGACACAGTGCAGGGGAACTATGACTCGCTGATGGCGAAAGCAGGCTCAGGGGCATTCGATGGCGTGCGTTCCTCCGCGGTCGCACTCGCTCATTTTGCTGAATGATTGTCGTTCCAGATCGGTGCGATCATGCTCACGCACGAGCTGAACAACTATACGATGCAGACGGCGATGGATAACTACCCGAAGCTCGCCGCGGCATTTGACGTGCGTTCCTCCGCTTTACCTGCATTCCTTACTGCAAACGGGGCAAGCTACTGACGCCCTACCCGTAGCACCTCGTCCCGATTGCGGTCGCGCAGAACAAGACGCAGCCGTATGTGGAAACTAACTACTCGATGCCGTCCTTTGCGGACTGTGCGTACCCTCTCTGACATCCCGCTTCAACGCTAACCTCATTTCCTCATCCCAGACATCGCCAACCACACCACCAAAGTTGGCTCCTCTGGCACATCGAACTCCTCGAGTGGGCCGAGCCAGACCACTGGCCAGGGCAGCGCCAGTGCACTGCGAGTGTCCGTGCCCGCGATGGTGCTCACGTTCATCGGCGCAGCTCTCTCACTGTGATCGATCTCCGATTCCGTTGAAAACGAACGATACCCAAATAGCGCAGTTGCGCTTAGGCCGCGCCCTACCTATGACGTCGCATTGAAACTGGACCTCCAAGTCATTCGCGAAAGCGATGCGTTTGCATCCGCACACGTTCTTTCTGTCACTCTTTTCCCATCACTCTCGCTATCCGAAACAACGTAGACTAACACTATCTACTTGACATGGAGATGCCGTGCATTTGCATTGTCCCTCCCCTTCATTCAGGATTCTTCTATGTACAATGGTGGAAAGGCTTGGATCACACCGTTATCCATCCGGCGTTGTAGAATTGCCCGAATCCGTCGTCCTTCCGTGCCGTCCCTGGAGACTCAACGAGTCCCTTCCTCTGTTGTCGCGTCGATTCCGACTTGCCGAAAAAGAACTACTGTCGTCCCTGTAGTATTGCGTGCCGCCCGACACTGTCAGAAGAGGCCGATTTTCACTCCGGCCTGGGTCATAATGCACCATTTAATTTACTACTTTTCCCCCCCGAGAATGAATTCCATTGGATTCAAAATGTTTCCCTCATCGGCATTCTCCGAGTCGCCTGGCATTACACGTAAATTCATTTGAACCCCCTACCTACGTAATTTACCCAGGTTCAAACGAAAAGAGGATACGACCCAGGAGGGTCGCATCACATCTGCTATCCTTAATTGGGGCGGGACCATACCTGGACGTGCGACGCAGTAGACAAGCCAGGCGCGCTGTCTAAGATTTCTCCACCCCGGCTCACGTATTGCGTTTTGCCTGCTCTTACCATGCTGCTTGCATATTGGGGGATCGGGAGACACCGACAATCTTTGCGCCCATTTTTTAGGGAACAGGGGCCGGGGTAGATTGGACAGCCAGATCAACTTACGGCTCTTTATTTTTGAATGATCAGTTAGAGCGAATTCATACTACTCGACAACAAATTTAAGGAGCAAGATTAGTTGCGCATTCGGGTTCGCAGTCCCCTGGGGTTGGAATTAGTACATGGATTGTCAACAGATGATCCGGACGAACGCACGAGAAACATCACTATCCGCTTAACTAACAGTGAGGGTTGCCGGCGCCGGAGCTGGAGAGTCCCTCCACCTGATGTACGTTAACATTAGCGACAGGCTCCAACCGAACAAGGGGCAATCCGAATCTTACCGCCAGTATCTGGTAATTCATAGTCCCCAGGGGCATTCCTAGTGCAGCCCATGCCTTTACGTGGTTTGCGACTGTGACCGTTCCACTGGTACGCTTGCTTTGGCGGACAGACAAGTACTGCTGAAAGGTCGCGGTGCCTTGAATAGAGGGCTGGTTGACTTGTTGATGTTCATAGATATCGTACACGGATCCATCAGAGGTGACGGTGCCCTTGTGCGTGGTACCTGGGTTGGCGGTGGCAAGGTTGAAATTATTACTGTCTTCGTTGATGTAGTACTCGACCAGAGGGTTGGTAGACCAGCCTGTATGCAGTTCATTGAACGTTAGCATAATATTCTAGATAGTCGAGACAAGAACCAACCGTAGACAGAGAGCAAGGAAGCCGAAGCGGAGTTGGGCGAGAAGGAACCGCCGAATTAATCACCCTGGTGAAAGGATTTAGTCATTGTAAATGCGCATACGCTATATGTATATCGCACTTGGATGTGCTTCCGGGGTTGAAGCCTTGGCCAGCGACGAAATCGCCGGATCCGGACCACTGAACCTCGAACTGCCCTCCGGCGATATTGGTCAAGATGACGTCGAAACCGCTAGTGGTAAAGAATGAATAGAAAAAGCCGTCGAAGGTGCCTTGGCCGGGTGCTGGTGCACTCTGTCGGACAGCCAGGTCACTGGTGAAGTTGCCGGGGAGGGCGGAAACTCCTGCGACTGCGATTGCGGCAACAGAAAGCAGAGAGCGAATGGAGAACATGATGGATAGTCGTCCAAAAGCGGTGACTCTTGAGCCCGTTGTGCGTTGCTTATAAGCGCGGATGGGTGCAATATGGGTGAACTCCGGCTGGTCTGACGCTCACATGAGCCGAGTCAAATTACCAGTGGGGAAGAGTGGATTGTTATGGAAACCTGAAAATGAGGCCGGGACAACGCGGGAGATTTCGGGTGACCTGGAGGTTGGGAACCATCATCTGGTTTGGGATTTTTTTTGATCGAAGGAAGGAGGCTTTACAGGGAGCCAACAGCGGGCCAGCGGTTGAGCCAGCAGTGGGGTGGAAAGTCATCGGTTAAACACGTGTTGCATCGTTCAGCGACTCGAACAAGTGCCGAGTACCATCCATAAATAAGCATCCAACTTTCGAGTCGGAAGTCTCCCTTCCGTGCCCGTGAAAACCATTACAC
The DNA here is from genome assembly GCA_029378255.1 of Mycena rosella. Classification (NCBI taxonomy): domain Eukaryota; kingdom Fungi; phylum Basidiomycota; class Agaricomycetes; order Agaricales; family Mycenaceae; genus Mycena; species Mycena rosella. The sequence continues at coordinate 3,567 of JARKIE010000925.1, forward strand.
AAACGAGTCCACGGGCACAGCAGCCTCCGCGCCGAGTTCGGGCAGTGTCCTCACTGAAGGCCTTCAGTTTAGTTTTCTAGATCATGAAGGGGTCTGAAGGCAAAGGCTGCAAGGTTGAAGGGCAGCTGAAGGCCTTCATCTGATTTTCCCATATTGTCTGGCATCGATGTTCAACCGACATTCAACCCAGTCCAAATGGCTAAAAAGTCAACCAGGAATATGTGAGTCATATGTTCCACCTGCCGAGATATTTCCCTCCGTTCCATTTGCGAACATCTCCACCAATTCCAACCGCCATCATCCTCAGGCAGGCATGAGGCATTAATCCGGTCAAGATTTGGGTGTCAGTGGAGTCTAGTCTCGGACCATACTCACCTGACATCCCAATTTGGGAACCCTGTCAGGAGAGGATGTCAGGAGAGTATGGTCCGAGACTAAGTGGAGTCCAAGCTGGAATAAGATTAGATACATGTCATTACCTCGTTGTTGGCTGGTCATTGGTGCCACCTTCTGATTCAAAGTTGAAAATTATATAATATTCCTGGTTCCAGGTCTTAGATTAGTAAAGAGCTTATCCGTCTGTCCTTTTTATGACTTATGTCCGTCTGTGGGTGTCCGTCTGTAGTTTGTAAGCATGTTATGTCAGTAACGGTAACACCCCGCTAATAATCTGCGTAGCCCGCTTCACGGCAGGGCCCGCTATCCACCTTCCGCGACACGTTTCTGCAGCTGAAATTTTATTCCTGGTTCCAGTTTTACCGGTTCCAGGTCTCAGATCAGTAATGAGCTTATGTCCGTCTGTCCTTTTCATGTCTTATGTCCGTCTGTGCGTGTCTGTCTGTAGGTGATGTAAGCCATGCCAAGCAGTCACTCGTTGGTCGCTCGTTCGACTCCCATACAACCCATCCTTTAAAACACTCTCATTATTTTACTCAACCAATCTACGAGTTGAGATCATGCGCCGTATGTGCCGCGAGGAGTGACCAGAAGTCGGCAACGAGCGGCTAAGGGAGGCATGTCATTAATATGGTATCTCAGCCAGAGAAGGAACCAGGGCTGCCCGGAGGGCCCTATCTATATGCACGTGAGATCTAAAGGCCTTCTGAACAGCATGAAAGTTGTAGGTTCGGAGCATGCCTGTCTCCGCACCAGCAAGCCGGTGAATCTCGGAGAGAGGCTTGTGCCAAACTGCCAAAAACGGACCATGTGTTCGAGAGTCGTTTTCTCAGTTATTTCAGCATAGGTTGCCATGGTTTACACTGATAATTTGCTCATTACATGTCCCTCTATTTATTCAGACACAAAGATGTAAAATATATGCTGTTGTTCTTGTCCCTCACCCAGGTCTTGAGCAGCAAGTTGCATTTCACGTTCACACCAAATAATCAACATAATTTGATAATTGTATGTATATTATGGGCTCGATGGATTCAGAATGTTATTCTCGACAGGTCCTCCAGCAACTTCTAAGCTGAGAACTCATTTATTCATTGAGGGAACTTTTGTCAGGTGTGACATAATCTGTGATGGATGTGACTTCATCCTTCTCAAGGGTTGAACCCATCAGCCTGAGAGCAGCAAAATATGTGGTGAATTACTGAAAGATATCAGGTAGCTATTTCTGTCCCTGAATCAGTGTAGGAAGCTAAGAAACCAGTAATAGAATCTCAGTATTCTGCGAAGCATGTGAAGTCATGTGATGAAGACGGCTTGTTCCGAACCTACGAAAAAGTTGAAACTCAGCCAAAATTTGTGAAGGCTTCATGTAGTGACCGGCAACGTAAAGGGAATTAATATCACCTTGCAATCAGTCCATCCTGCAGCCTCAGCCGTCCACGGCTTGTTCCGAACCTACGAAAAAGTTGAAACTCAGCCAAAATTTGTGAAGGCTTCATGTAGTGACCGGCAACGTAAAGGGAATAATATCACCTTGCAATCAGTCCATCCTGCAGCCTCAGCCGTCCACATTCTGGGCACACCTTGAGTGTAAGATCTGTTCGGTTTTACATTCTGCGGGGAATGTCCCGGCCACATTTTTTATTTTTACCCTCCTTACTCTGCCAATAATTATGTCTTGCCTTAAACAGCCATTTCACGGCCATTTCACCTCTTCTTTTCAGCTTCTCCTGGGCAAAAATGGCAAAATCGGCGCGGGACATTCCCTCGAGATTCATCTTAAATGCCATATGCAATTTAGTTTGGATTTTAGAGTGACTGTGGAAGGCTGCAGGCTGGACCGACGCAAAACAAACAAAGGACAAAGAGACATTTGTTTGGCGTGGATTGCCGGTCACCACTTCAAGTTCATGAAGGCCTTCGGCGAACACTGTCATCACATGACTTCACGTGCTTCGAATTTCCGAGATTCGCGCGGCTTGCCGGTGCGGAGACAGGCTTACTTGCTCCGAACCCAGAGACCCGCCCAAATACCAAGATTAGTGAAGGATCACATGCCTCCAGTCATCGACAGACTACAACATGCACGCTCAATGCTAGTTGATCCGTATAACGATGGATAGTGCAACCGGGCATTGAAATCTGCTGAGGGTCACAGTCACCTGAGATTTCTTCGGGCAGGGACCGGTCCGTTTTTACTACCTACCTACCGAGCCAAAGTCCTAAAATACCTTTGGATTATCACAAGCCAAGAGCACTTTTCCCGACCCGCCTGGCGCGCGTGGACCTTGGCTCGCCCACGATGGGATTCTCCCATATATCCCAGATCTAGGTCTTGTCCAGACTTCCATTTCTTCGGACGGGGTGGAGAAATCTTTGAGTCAGTAGCAGTAAAAACCATGCAGAGCTCAGGGGTACGAACGAATGGGTTCCAAGTGCGTCGAAGAAATTACATGAGCAAATCGGCCACAAATGGAAAAAAAAAGAGACGATCAAGTGGTAATAGCGCTGCGGTGCGCCCAATGTCCGGAGTTGAGAATGGTGTCGCTATTTTGCGGTGCATTTCAAGGCGCAGAAATGGGGTTACTATGGTAGTACAAGGGTGCTCACACCTGTCAGAGTCGCCGAGTCGGTAGTTCCATCGTGTTATCGTAGCGTCCATCCGACTATAAAGTCCAATCCAGCATCTCCTTCGAGCAACGTAAGATCGAGTCTTTCCCGGCGCAGAGCTTTCAGGCCACGGATAAGGACATCCGACGGCGGTGTCGCCCGGGGAGTGACGAGACTCGCCGAGCTGTGGGCTAAGCTGCCGGAGTTCCACCGACAGATGAGCATCTTCTCACAGAGTGTATAATCAACGGAAGCGGCTCCGTTGCAAGCGAAAGATATACCGGTCAACTGGGGGGCTATGTGCGGGACATCATCGGAATCGACCCGAGCTAGGTTGGAGATCAAGGTGCCTGGTGCGGTTGGACACGTCGGATTCGCTGAGGAGGACCGCGAGCTCGACGATTGAATGATTTTTCTGCAATACCGCTGTGACGACCGCTGGAACTTGTGTCCCAGCCACACAGAACCTGCGGAGATGACAGGAGGAGCGCACGAGGAGCGCGTCAATATGGTGCAGATCATTGGAACCCTTTGGCAAAAGGCCCAGATGGTACAAAACAGGCAACCGGAGGCAGTCAAGAAAATCGGCGTCTGTGATGTGCAGACGTTGAAGGTCACGCAGCTCGATGGGCTGGGCAGGAACTGCGTGGGGCAATCCGACATCGACAACAGAAATCCGCGCCTCGATGAGGTTTTTCGCGGTTTTCAGAAGGTCGAGTTGCATTTTCCATGGGCAATTGAGGTCGTACCGCGTCAGCTGGTGCGCAGGCAGCGGAACGGAGAGACGTCGATATCACAGGCTGAGGGCAGCATCCCGGAGAGCGGGAGCCACGCGGAAGCAGTCCAAGTGGGACCCCACCGTGCAGATTCGCAAGGATGGGATAGATTTCCTGCGTGAGAACCAATTTGAGCTCCTTCCAACGGAGAGAGTAGTCCACAATCAGCTCGAACAGTAGAATTTGATAGCGTGACGGAGCAATGTTGGGCGTGAAGAAGATGCGCAGCATACTGGCGCATTGGAGTTGGGTTTTCAGCATAGGCAGTGGATATGCAGCGGACGGACTTCCAGCGATGTCGCGATAGTTGATCGCAATCAAAGACCACAAGGATGGCGAAGACAGGGCGACCGCTTTCCAGCGGCCGCATACCTGGGCCAAAGTCCAAGGGGCGTCCTGTACATTGAATCTGTTGCTCCCGACGACGTCCCGATCGGATGGTATGGTAGCGCCAACGAGAATATTTCAGCAAGAAGTTCGTATGGCATACGTCGCATGGGGGAGATAATGGCAGTGTGGAGCGATAAATCGTTTCGGAGTGCGGTACGCTCTTTTTCTCGCTGCTCGATTCGGGTGCGAAGCCGAGAGATTTCTTCGTCATGACGCGACAGGCGACGGCGAATGCAGGACACAACCGAGATGATGAAAATATATTCAGAGTCCAACGGCGGGTCGCTGGTAACCTGCAGCTCCCGGTGCCGTTCAGTCGAGCCAGTGGGTGCCAGCATTTCAAATTCTTTATCTGGACCAGCAGCGACTAGTGCCGCGCCGCATGTGTGGCAGGACGTATCCATCTAGAATTTCGTGATGAAAAAGCGGTACATTATGCAGAGCGATTGAACCCACTTTCGACATTGGTTGTTCGAGTAAAGAAGTGGTGGAAGGCTAAGTGGAAGAGGCAAAAACGAAATCATTTTCGGCCGATTTCGGCAGCCCTGATGACGCGTCCCGTCGACGGGACTTACCTTGACTTTACAGTCAGTCCTCAGGATCGAGTCGAAAACAGTCTGTGGTTACCGGTTACCTATGGCTTTTTTCATCGTTGGCTGACTATCGATTTGCTCTAGGGACCACTTCAAATCTGACGAGCTGCGAGCAGCACCGTAGAGCATCATGCAAGCGGATCGCGCACGCATCGCAGACATAGCTGCGCGCATCCTGGACATGGAGCGCGCTCTTCTCGCGTTGCGACACGAGGGGGCTTTGATTCAGGAACGCCTCGACTCCTTCAAGTACCCCATCCTGACTTTGCCCAACGAAATCACCTCGGAGATATTCACGCATTTCCTCCCGGGGTACCCGGTATGCCCACCGATACGGGGGCACCTCTCTCCTACTACTCTGACGCACATCTGTCGCAAATGGAGAGACATCGCTTTGAGCACACCTGTGCTTTGGAGGGCGATAGGCGTGTCCACGGCTGGAATGACAACCCAGCTCCTGGAATCTTGGCTAACCAGAGCCGGCCAATGTCTCCTCTCCATCAAAATGGGCGATGATTATCGCCTCGGAGATTGCCTATCGCAATTTCTCCCAGCAATCGTTGCTCGCCGCGCTTGCTGGGAGCACCTGGAAATAATCATTAAGCCGGCGGGCCTCGCTTTCCTCGAAATTGGGATGCCTTCGCTGCGCTGCCTCCAACTGGAATTGATCGCCATCCAAGCCGCTTCCGCCCCGTACATTTTTGAATTTTGCGAGGCCCCTCTGCTACGGACAGCTACCTTGAATTATATAGCTGCTGCCGCGATCGTTTTGCCCTGGGCGCAGTTAACGTCGCTCGTCTTGAAACATATGCTGCCACAGGAATATGCACCAATTTTGAAGCAGACTGTGAACCTCGTGCATTGCGAGTTGATCTGCTACTCCGAGCCAGGGGTCACTGACGACGAAACAATAAACTTGGTGTTTTTGGAATCACTGCTTTTGATCACGCCGGATGGGGATGGGGCAGGCGCAGCCTCAGAATATCTTAACCGTTTCATCCTTCCTTCTCTTCGCACCCTACAAGCGCCGGAAGAATTCCTTGGCGCCTATCCCATCGGCATCCTCACCTCCTTCATTTCACGATCTGCATGCCAGCTGCAAAATGTGTGCATCACCGGCCTTAGATCGACCTCCAAGGCTGTCTATCGCACCACATTCTCTTCCATCCCGAACTTCATTTTCAACGAGGACCCGACAATATCCTATCACAACGAGGACGCGGGTGGAGGAGAAGAGGTTACCACCGACGTCGACTCCATTTGTGACCAGTCATAATCACGGATTTCGGCTGTTATATGGCGGGGAAATGCACGTTCGGCAAAGAGATGCTTGTTCCGACCACGGCACAGCTTGGACTAAGTGCGTTTCTCGGCGACGATTTCATTGGGAAGCCGGAGAGCTGGTTTTGTGCGCTAGACGAGGAAGGACGTTTTGGTGAAGAAGCATTCAAACTCAGCTAGAGTCAGCTTGTGATTCCAATCGTTGCCGAGACCGGGAAAAGTCGACTGAGGGCGGAAAACAATGTGGTGAATTATGCCTGCACGCCAGCCGCTGGCGCAGAGCAGAAGAATCATTAGATACGCCCCTGTTCGAACAAACAAATGCATAAGTAGCGTACGCAAAGCAGAAAATCGTCGCAAAATATAAGCAAGTAAGTAGGGAGGGTGGTATCGATGTCCAAATCAACTAATCGGTGCCGGTGAGGGCGCGATATCAGTAAGTAGATGATCTAAGTCCTGACGTTTTCAATCCGGGCCCGGGGTATCAGACTCAGAAACGGAGGCCTCACAGCCCCAGCGCGACCGCACCAAGCACGAGCGCGAGCGCCACGACAAGCCCAGTCGATCCGCTCACCGCGCCCGCGCTGCCCGACCCCGTGCCCGTCGTCTGCGACCCCGACCCCGAGCTCGACCCCGACCCCGACGACCCGTTCAGCGATGGCTTTGTCGTGTGGTTCGCGATATCTTCCACGTCAGTCAGTCACGTGCGCAAGCAGAAGAAGGAAAGAGGAGAAGATGCACAAGACGCAAAGGTCTGGAACGTATAGTTCGTCTCCACGTACGGCTGCGTCTTGTTCTGCGCGACCGCGATCGGGACGAGGTGCTGCGGGGCATCAGCGCTCAGAACGCCAGGGAAAGAAAGGGAGGGGGAGGAACGCACGTCAAACGCCGTAGCGAGCTTCGGGTAGTTGTCGATCATCGTCTGCATCGTGTAGTTGTTCAGCTCGTGCGTCAGCATGATCACACCCGCCTGCAAAACGCGTCAGCCTTCTTGTTCAGTCCTCCTTCCCTCCCTCCGCCGATCGAAGAGAGAGGGAGTAGGAACAGAGAAAAGGTAAAAGAAGCTCGCACGCACCCCATCAAACAACCCCGCGCTGACATTCGCCGCCAGCGCATCGTAGTTCGCCTGCACCGTGTCCGTCGTCACGCCGCTCAAGCCGACCTCCCAATCGTTCGAGTTGTACTGCCACAGGATCGTCTCGAGCCCGAGCTGCGACGCGATGTACCGGATGCGGTCGTCGACGTCGCCGAAGGGGGGCTGCGGGCGCGGGTTAGCATGTGCGGCGAGGGAGGGGCGCGGACGTCATCGCGCCATGCGCGGACGCCGCACGCCCACGAGAAAAAGCGCACTCACCCGCCAGCAGGTCGGCGTCACGCCCGTCACCAGCTTGATCGCCTGCAGCGTGTAGTACAGCTCGCCGAATGCGCCCTCGTTCGGGAAGGCCGTCATGTAGCGGTGCGACCAGGTGTCTGCGAACGGGAAGAGGGGGTCAGTGGATGTGGAAGGTGCGAATGGAGAAAAAAGAGCTGGGCGCAACGGGCACCACATGGACCAGGCGTCCGAGCCGGCGAACGCAGCAGTAGCGGCGCACAGGCCAGGGGAGCGCGTACAACAGCCGCGCTGCCCCGCGTCCTTGCGAGTCTCCACGTAATCCCGGCGGCCCCCACGCGCGGACGAAGAACGAAGAGTATCGCCCCCGTCGCAAGGTCGAAAAGCATCATCTCCGAAAGTTCGCGACCTGTCCGCGGGCTCATGACTCGAGCGTAACGCACGCAGCGGGCGGGCGCCCATCGCCGCCACAACGCACCGCTGGAAAGAAAACAGCTCCGCGCAGAGCCCGACTGCACGCAGCTCGCAACGCACATCGTGCCCCACGCCCGTGCGCACTACGACGGTTCGAGCACCCGAGGGCGACGACGACGGCGCCCGACTCCACCGCGCGTCTGTGTCCGCGTCCGCGTCCGACACACCTCCACGCGCGTCGCTCCGCACTAAGCCGAGGGCGACGACGACTAGAGCGCGCGGACGACGCCGAGAGCGCCTCGACCGCGTGTCCGTGTCCACGCCCACCCGACCACACATCGTCCCTGCACTACGACCACAGACGACGGGCCCGGCCGCCAACGACGAGGATAGCGCCGGGCGAGCGCCTCGACCCCACCGCGTGTCCCGCACCCGCACCCGCCCGCCCACACATACACCCGGGCATCACCCCGCAGTACGACCACAGAAGACGACTCGAGCACCCGAGGGCGATGACGATAGCGCCTCGACTCGGCCGCCTCTCCACGTCCGCACCCGTCCGACCCACGCACCACGCACGCCCACGCACTACGCCCCCACGTCCTACGACTGGAGCACCCGACAGCGCCCCGCGAGCACCACGACTCCACCGCTGTCCGCGTCCGCGCCCCGACTCGACCGCGTGTCCGCGTTCGCATCCACGGGCATCGCCCCGCACGACGCCCCCATCGCCGCAACAACCCGAGGGCGACATAGCGCCCCACGAGCGCCCCGACCCCACCGTGCATCCGCGTCCGCGCCCGCCCGGCCCGCCCGACCCACACACCCCACGCATCGCTCACACTCTGCGCATGGCGACACTCCGACTCGCTCGCCCGGGTGCATGTGGCACTTGGCTTCGCTCCCACAGACACCGCGTACGGAACGTCTTCTCCGCCACGTCGACTCCCCACCAAACCGAAAAAACTCCAGAACGAATAGAAGCCGCGAACAGAAAAAGGAAGAAAGAAAACGCGACTCACGCACGCAGATCTCGTGCCCGTCGCTCACCGCGCGCTGCGCCTCGAGCGGCCAGTCCATGACGTTCGAGCCGATGAAGAACATCGCTGATGAGAAGGGTTAGTAGAGTGTAAGGTGGATGAGAGGGTAAGACAAGGAGGGAAGGGGGAGGGAAGGGAAGGGGGTCCGAGGAAGAGGACGCGATGGAGGCAAAGGAGGCGGGGCGGGAAGGCCACCGCGAGGCCGGGGGGGACGGAGGGGCGGGAGGGGAGGGAGGGTATTGGAGGTGGAGGAGTGGGAGGGGTGTGAGGGCCGAGGTGCGGCCCAGCAGCGGGGAGAGACGGGGCGAGAAACGAACGTGAGGTAGAGGGGCGGGAGGGCGGGGAGGGGTGAAACGAGATGGAGGAGTGGGAGGACGTGGGAAGGGCAGTGGAGGAGCGGGAGCGGACGGGCGTCGGGCGTGGTGGGATGCGTGGGTGGTGGGAGGCGGCCGGGAAGGATGCGGAGGGCAAGGAAACGCGACAAGGGGGGGAAGCGCACAGAGAGGGAGGGGCGAGGCGAGGTGGAGGAGTAGGAGGAAGTGGGAGGGTGGAAGTGGGGGATGACGAGCATGGGTGGATGGAGAAGATGCGAGAAATAACGAGGGAGGGAGCACGCGAGAAATGACGAGAAATGACGAGGCTAAAGGAAAGGGGCACGCACTAGCCTTCTGCTCCTGCTCCGCGAGGTAGTCGTAGAACGCGTTGTGCGAGCAGTTGGGCCCGTCGTCGAAGCCGAAGCCGAGGGTGCGGGGCTGATTACGGGTTAGCGTGCGGACGCGGGGGGGTGGGGAGAAGAGAGCGGACGGGAGGGAAGGAGGGGAAGAGAGAGGAGGAGGGGGACGCGCACGTCTGGCCGACGGGGGCTGACGGGCGACGGGAGGGTAAAGCGCGGAGACGAGAGGAGAACGTGACGCGGACGACGCGGGGCCGCGAGGGCTCCGCGCGTAGACCGGGCGAACGTGTGTAATCATGGGTGCGGCTGCGGACGCAGCGAGGGAGATGAGAAGTGCGGCGCAGGGGGATGGATGCGGGGGCGCAGGGACCCCCGCGCCCGCACGCAGCGTGGGGAGACGGGAAGTCTGCATGCGGAGGCTCGCGTGGTAATAACTCTGCACGGACGCGCGCGCTGGAGCTCGATGCTTCCTTGAGCATGGAAGAGGATGCCCCTGCGACGAAACGATACGCAGGACTCTACGTTGGACTCACGAGTCCACGGAGACACCGCGGTCCACGAATAGCAACAGCCTGGCGCGCTGCGAGGAGAAATGCTCGCACGCGCGGAAACACGAGAGATCCACATGCGGAGAGGCGCGCGGTAAAGGCGCTGGTGCGCACGCGAGGTCTGCGCACGCGGGACGAGCGCAGAAAAGAGAGAAACGTATTCTCCCCCGAGACTAAACGGAGACGAGCGGCATAGGTCCCCGCCGAGGCTCCACCCCAATGCCACCAAGGCCAGAATGACGCGAAAAAGAGTAAGAGAGGATCAACGCACCTCAGGCACATTCGCGATGTCCATGCTGAGCCCGGACAGCTTGGGCGTGACGCACTGGTGGAACGTCCACCAGCAGTCCGGGTCGGCGGTGTTGTACGTCGGCGTGAAGTTGGAGAAGTCGCCTGTGAGGGTGCCCTGCGCGCGCGCGTCAACAAATCATCCGCGGAGTGCCGAGAGCGGAAAAAGAAACCTTGGGCGGGATATTCGGAATGCTCGCATTCATCGCGAGGAACTTTGCGCGGCCGACGGTGTCGTTCGTGGGGACGCTCATCACGGGCTGCCAGATGGGCGGGAAGGTGTTGAGGGCCGCGACGACCGGAGGATACGAGTAGATCGTGCACTCGAGCGTTTGGTCTGCGTTCCCCCGCTGGTCAGTGTTCCTCGCTGTAAAACGGAGAATGCTGGACCCACCGGTAATGGACGCCTCGCCCGCCTCTGTCGTGCGGTCCTGCGCGAGCACGCGCGCGGCCAGCAGCAAGAGCAAGTGTATCATTGTCGTCGACGGATTCACAGACTTCAGCGCTTCAACTGGAATCTTCTCAAGAAACGAGTGGGTGGGAGAAGGAAAGCAAGTGGGAATTGGAAAGCCGAGTGGAGCATCTGCGGCGGCTCATGTGTCTCCCCTTGTCCAGCAAAAAATAGAAACAAAGATATTTTGGGATGCGAGGAGGTTGGTGTCTATAAATAGATAGCCACTCGGCATGAGGCGGCAACCGTATGCTCGCTGATCGCCGTAGTGTGTTTGCTTCCGCGATCAGTGGGCGATGGAGGCCGCGCAGCAGCAGAACGCCGTAGACCGACGTAAAAATGCAGCACGGGCAGCACTAATTCGAAAATTTTCGATGTGGAGCGCAAACTATAATTCTGCAATTTATCTGGCGGCTTCTAGCCTCGGCGAATTCTCCGCTCCAAACCCTCCGCCATCCTCGGCCGAAAGAAATTCTTATGTATTCTTACATACCTGTCAGTATTCGTTCGACGGTGGGTGATATGATGCTTTCGCAATCATTTGCACTACCATCGAACATGTCTCCCGTGCAACCAACCGACTGCTATCCATCGCACCGAACCTCCATCCCCATCCATCCCCTAGCCATCCATCCAACAGCGTCCTGTAATTACATCTCCATCCAACCCGACGTAAATCACCCCAAAATAACTTTCCCTGACCGATGACGGATGTTCCCAAAATACCCACCCATGATCATCTGTCACTAGTCAGGGCTGCTACCTTCTAAATGCGACTACCCCTGGAGGGATATAAAAATGCGGGACATCAAAAAGCTGTGAGCTCCCAGCGGACGACCCAGCCCGGGCTCGAACCGGGGACTCCCGCTGCACTGACCGGGTTGCTCACATAGTAGTTCAGGTATGATGCATTTCGCCACTGGGTCCTCTTAGCACTCATTTTATACCACACTTGGGATGCATTCCGGGAAATTTGGTTATGGAAAAAGGCAGAGCAATCAATCACATTTAGGACCCAGCCCGGGAATCGAACCGGGGACTCCTGCTTGTATCACTCCTTGAAAATACACACCGTATAGTTTGCAGGCATGACACATTTCACCACTGGGTCTTACTACCTCTCTCTTAGCACTGCTTTTACCTTGCACTTTTGGGGGAATTTAGACAGAATACCAGTGAAAAAGTACAGCGAATCGAGGACATGACCCAGCCCGGAATCGAACCGGGGACTCCTGCTGCACCCATCAGGTTGCCCGTATTATAGGTTGCAGGTGTGAGTCATTTCACCACCAGGTCTTCCTACCTACCCCTTAGCACTGATTTCATTGAAGACTTCTGTGAATACAGCCGGAACACTGGTGAAAAAAGTGCTCTCATCTGAAACACGACCCAGCCCGGACTCGAACCGGGTACTCCCGCTTCCTTCAGGTGATCAAAAAGATAGGTAGCAGGCATGATTCATTTCACCACCAGGTCTTCTTACCTCCTTCTCAGCACTGATTTTACCCTCTACTTTATTCAGGCAGTGCAGTAGATAAAAATTCGGTGATGTATTCCGGAATCGAACTGGGGACTCCTGCTTCACACATGGACAAATGGGATAGGTAGCAGGCATGTTGCATTTCACCACCAGGTCTTCTTACCTCTCTCTCGTACCTGATTTTATCCTCCACTTTATTGACGCAGTGCAGTAGATAAAAAGTCCGGGACGTGTTTCGACGCATGACCTAGCCCGGATTCGAACCGGGGACTCCTGTTTCCAAGGCTATCTGTGCACAGATTACGGGCATGATTCATTTCACCACCAGGTCTTCCTACCTCCTTCTCAGCCCTGATTTTATACCAGACATTCTGCAGACAGTCCAGCAATAACAAGTGTGGGATGATTTCCAAACATGACCCAGCCGGAATCAAACCGGGGACTCCTGCTTTTACATGCAATCTCAACATACCAGAGCATAGTTTGCAGGCATGATTCATTTCACCACCAGGTCTTCCTACCTCAGTCTTACTGCTCATTTCACCCTCCACTTGTTCTGCAGAGCATCCAGATAATAAAAAAGTGGGACTTTTCACAAGCATGACCCAGCCCGGAATTGAACCGGGGACTCCTCCTTTTACATGCCATGAAACACTGGGATAGTTCGCAGGCATGATGTATTCACCACCAGGTCTTCCTAGCTCGCTCTTAGCGCTGATTTTATCTAGCTCTCTTTTTGGGCAGTTCAGGCAGAGCACTAGTAAAAAAAAATGGTGTTTCACCATGGCATGACCTGGCCCGGATTCGAACCGGGGACTCCTGCTTCCCTGATAGGGTTCACATATAGGCTGCAGGTATGATAATTTTCACCACCAGGCCTTCCTATCTCCTTCTTAGCACTGATTGTATGCAAGCCTTTTTCGACAGCTCAGGCAGAGCATTAGTCAAAAAAAATGGGGCTTCTCACAAGTATGACTTGGCCCGGATTCGAACCGGGGATTCCTGCTTGTAATCACTGGGCCACACTCAGAGTATAGGTTGCAGGCATGATACATCTCACCACTGGGTCTTCCTACCTCTCTCTTAGCACTGATTTTATCCTGCTCTCTTTTCGGCAGTTCAGGCAGAGCACTACAGTTATGGACGGGTCAATGGCAAGGTCAGACCTAGCTCTTCCTGTGGGACTCTGACTCCGAAACTTGAGCATACACATGTAGTACTTATATAAATCAGTTCTGCAAAGAATTTGGACCACCCTTGCAGCTAGAACGAGCGTAGGAAGATAAATGCTCAGCCTTGTTTGGCAGTGTATTTCTTGGTCACTCAATGGGACGCTCAATTCAGCTCAGTACTCAACCAATTCAAGTCTAGTCAGGATGAGCTTTTGGGACAATATACATGTACTGCATTCAACTATTTTGGCTTCCTAATATTTGCTGAAATGTGGTGTTAAAAAGTTTCCTGCACCAAATTATTTAGATGTGCCATTGACCCGTCCATAACCGTAGTAAAAAAAATGCTGTTTCACCATAGCATGGCCTGGCCCGGATTCGAACCGGGGACTCCTGCTTCCCTGATAGGGTTCCCATATAGGCTGCAGGTATGATTCATTTCACCACCAGGTTTTCCTCCCTCTCTCTTAGCGCTGATTTTACACTGCGCTTTTTTTGGCAGTTCAGGGGGAACACCAGTGAAAAAGTCTCTGGACAACATGATGACCCAGCCCGGATTTGAATCGGGGACTCCTGCTTCGAATATGGAAAACTTGGGTAAGGATGCAGGCATGACACATTTCACCACCAGGTCTTCCTACCTCCTTAGCACTGATTGTATGCAAGAGCTGTTGGGAATCCTAGAAGAGCACTAGTAGAAATGGAGTTTCACCACAGCATGACCTAGCCCGGATTCGAACCTCTTGCTGCACCCACAGGGTTGCCCATATACAAGTTGCAGGCATGATATGCTTCACCACTGGGTCTTCCTGCCTCTCTGTATCCCAATTGTACGCAATATTTTTTGGGAATTCAAGCAGAGTGCTAGTAAAAAAAAAATGGGGCTCCACCTTAACATGATCCAGCCGGGATTCGAACCGGGACTCCTGCTAACTATTTCTGCATCTCAGCAATAGGTGCAGGTATGATTCATTTCACCACTAGGTCTTCCTACCTCTCTCTTAGCACTGATTTTTACCCTCCAATTTATTGAGGCAGTGCAGTAGATAAAAAGTTGGGAATATGTTGGAGATGACCCAGTACATAATTGAACCGGGGACTCCTACTTTCATATGAAATTTACAAACTGCCATATAATAGGTTGCAGGCATGATTCATTTCACCACTGGGTCTTCTTACCTCTCTCTTAGCACTGATTTTACCCCCCACTTTAAGACAGTCCAGCAGATAAAAAGTGTGCGATGAGTTCTGAACATGACCCAGCCAGATTCAAACCGGGGACTCCTGTTTCCAAGGCTACACTTGCAGCACACAGATTACAGACATGATTCATTTCACCACTAGGTCTTCTTATCTCTCTCTTAGCACTGCTTTTACCCTCCACTTTATTCAGGCAGTGCAATAGATAAAAAAGGTATATCAGATTCACAGTATGACCCAGCCCGGAATCGAACCGGGGACTCCTGCTTCCTTCCGGAAATCAAACCGATAGGTAGCAGGCATGATTCATTTCACCACCAGGTCTTCTTACCTACCCCTTAGCATTGACTTTACCTTCTTTTTTGGCAGTTCAGGCAGAGCACTAGTAAAAATGGGGCTCACGAGCATGACCCAGCCCGGACTCGAACCAGGGACTCCTGCTTTCACATGAAGTTTACAACTGCATTACAATAGGTTGCAGGCATGATTCATTTCACCACTAGGTCTTCCTACCTCTATTTTATCCCTAATTTTACCCTCCACTTTATTGAGGCCGTACGGTAGATAAAAAGTCGGAGATGTACTAGATGCATGACCCAGCCCGGATTCGAACCGGGACCTCCTGCTTCTTTACTAGTGTTGTCATATAGGCTGCAGGCATGATGCATTTCACCACCAGGTCTTCTTACCTCTTTCTTAGCATTCATTTTACCCTCCACTCTGTTCAGGCAGAGCAACAGATAAAAGTTGAGGATGCCTTGGACGCATGACCCTCCCGCTGCACCCACGAGGTTGCACATTATAGGTTGCAGGCATGATTCATTTCACCACCAGGTCTCCCTACCTCTCTCTTATCCCTGATTTTACCCTCCACTTTTTTGTGTATACAGCCAGAATACCAGTGAAAAAAGTCCACTGGATTGAGGATACGACCTAGCCCGGAATCGAACCGGAGACTCCTGCTTCACACATGGATAAATGGAATAGGTAGCAGGCATGATTCATTTCACCACTGGGCCTTCTTACCTCTCTCTTGGCACTGCCTTTATCCTGCACTGTTTTGCGCATACCGGCAGAGCACTCGTAGAAAGAGGATTTTTGCCGGCATGACCTAGCCTGGATTCGAACCGGAGACTCCTGCTGCACCCGTCAGCTAGCCCACATCATAGCTTGCAGGCATGATACATTTCACCACTAGGTTCTCCTACTTCACTCTTAGCACTGATTGTATCCTCCACTTATTGAGGCAGAGCACCAGTGAAAAAAAATGACGACAAGAGATGATGACCTAGCCCGGAATTGAACCGGGAACTCCTGCTTCCAATATGTTGACATATGAGATAAGGAGCAGGCATGATTCATTTCACCACCAGGTCTTCCTACCTGCCTTCATCCTCCACTTTATTCAGGCAGTGCAACAGACAAAGATTGTGTTGCACACGTAGCATGACACTGCCCGGACTCAAACCGGGGACTCCTCCTTTTACATACAATCTAAGGGCCACAATATAGTTTGAAGTTGTGATTCATTTTACCACCAGGTCTTCCTACCTCTCTTGCTCCTCATTTCACCCTCCACTTTTTTTCAGGCAGAGCACCATTAAAAAGCCTCAAAGTGATTCACGATATGACCCAGCCCGGAATCGAACCAGGGACTCCTGCTTGTAACCACTCGGTCAGAACACAGAATATAGGTTGCAGGCATGATGCATTTCACCACCAGGTCTTCCTACTTCTCTCTTAGCACCAGTTTTATCCTCTACTTTATTCAGGCAGTGCAACAGACAAAAAATTGTTTTGCACACCTGGCATGGACCCAGCCTGGACTCGAATCGGGGACTCCTCCTTTTAC
>JARKIE010000926.1:0-19958 GCA_029378255.1 Mycena rosella
ACCAAGGTCTAGTGTCAAGTGAGCAGCTATCACGGTGTCGCGAGGTCTTCTCCCAACGAGCTGCCATATTCCCTCAATACACACTGTTCGGCCTCCATTCGACATTCCTGGTCCATTTTTCGCGCGAGGTAACTCTGAAAGTTGTCGGAGAGGCAATGCACGAGGTCAGGATGGACAGTCTGTTCAAAGCACATGTGTCAGGTAAAATATGCTTTCCATGGACTGGTACGTTGTTCCACTCGTCCGCCACCAGAATCATCACACTTCCCAGGCTCGGCCACGGCCCGTTTCGAACCTTCGGCACTCCATGAGCATACCGGTCGTCGTGTCATTCATATGCGAATCCTGAAAATCATAGAGCCCGTCGTGTGTACGGTAGATGCAGCGAAGTACCGAGGCCGCGTCTTACGCCCAGAGGAGGACCGACTCCTCATCTACTGCCACCGCAACCGCATCCCGGGTCCGTGGGCGTACGATATCGACAAGCGCCCCTCCACCCAAGTCTCTGCTGCGCTCCGAGTTCTGTGGGATAATTCGCGCATACCATAGCGCGCATGTCCTCTCCACTGTAAGCTGGCTGCCTCCGGACGAAAGCTCCTGTGATTCACCATCCACTCCTCCAGAAAATCCATGGAAAGGCGCATTCAGTGGTGCATTGCAACGCGTGCGTCGGGAGTCTCTAATCCTCCCGTATTTAGTAGATTTGAAACTGGGCCTGTGCTTTATACCGTTCGCACCCAAGCGGCCCAACGCTCGGGCTCCAATATATTTTCAAGAAGACGAATTCTGTCTGATAATCACGCCAATGACGACCACCGCAGTCGGGCGCCTCCGTGGTTGCAGAATGCGCTTAGTTGGGCCACGGTGGACGTGCGGGAACCCGCCCGCGGTTTATCGTGCGCGCGCCACCCCCTGGCAGATTTGAACGCAATGCTGAACATTTTTTTTAGATAATTTGCGCTGCCAAAACAAAGCTTCATCGAGAAATGAGAGCGGTATCGCCATCCTGACCTTTCTCCTGCCGCCTTTATCGCGGCTGTGCTGGGGATATACTTCCGCGAAGGCTTCGGAGCGAAAAATTCGGAATGCCTAAGTGCGCCGTATCCTTGAGCCACCTTCGGAATTGAGAATCGTAAACTCCCCGCCACGTGTGCCTGCCTCCGACTTCTAACATGTCCGCCCTCTCGAACGCAAAATTCTCACAATTCCGTACCCATCCTGCGTCAGAATCTGCAGCGGACCGTCCGCCGACATATCTCATTCCCGCTTCCGCCATCAAGTTTGCACCAAATTCCCGCTCTGCGACCTCTAACACGGCATATTCACGGTACTAGAATTCGCCGTCGCCAACCTCGACGCTCGCCATTACCCCCCCTTACCCCGCCGTCACAATTTGATTTGCAAAAAGCCATCATATCACACCACAAACACCCCATTTTTCGCCAATCCCTCGTCAAAATCCACAAAACATTGTGACGCATGGGTCGGTGACACCGAGCACAGGTCGGTTCGTTCACCCTCAATCTCCTGGCTCCAACCCGCAAACTCCGGCGCGTACTGCGAGGCGCGCCGTTCGCCTCCGTCCCCAGTCCGAAATTTGTTCCGCAATCCACATGGTTTGAATTCAGCGCGGTATATTTTCCTTAGTGTCCGCAAAGAGCCCGTACGTATCGACTGGGCTACATTTTGTTGTGGGACTTGCCACAATAGTTCTTGAGCCTAAGGAGCGCGAGGAACGAGTACTCCTAACCGCTCAAGTTAGGCCTCGTAAAATATGAGAGTGACCAGTCAAAAATCTGGACACCATCGAATGAGGAATTCGATCGGTGGCAGTGCCAGTTTTCGGACTTTCTCCTCACCTCTCAAATTTTGCGTCGCCTAAAACATGAATTTTTTGAGAGAGCTTAGCACTCTCATTCAAGCTTCAACTTCAAAGAAAACCCAATACATTAAGACGTATATCCCTAATAAACACCCGTTTACCGTAAAAAGAAATGACGCAAAACGTCGGACCCAATGGTGCATCGAGCACATTGCATACCACAGGGACATCTGCGAAGTCGGAGGCGTGGAAGGCTGCACAGGCAGCATTCTTAGCGGGCAGGACATCCCGCAGGGCTGCGCGGAAGACACGCAATGGGCAGAAAAGCACACAAAACACGGATAGAACCGACCGCCGAACAGCGGCCGGGGTCACTCCAGGGACAGCGGCGGACACGTTCGGGCAGGATGAACCGCCGGAACCTGACTCTGAAGACGACTACGAAGTCCCAGAGCCCCCTGTCGCAGCGACTCCCATTTCGAGTATGGCGGGGGACGCACAAACGATCCTCACAATCATCAAGGATATGACCCCGGCATCCCAACAAATGTTCTTGGCCCTCATGACCAGCATGAGGAGCATGGCTCCAATGAGCACCGCGACACCAGTGCCCACGCCCGAGCGGCCAACGGCAATCGCGCGCATTTTCAATGCGGCAGCCATCCAGCCGGCGAGGGGGGATGAGAGCAACAGACCTCCTTTCTCGCCACGGATCCTAGAGCTCGCGTTAGCGGGAACATACCTAGAACGCTCAATCTTCACGAACGAGCGCATCCACGACATGTTTGTCAATCAGAGCGACCCGAAGTACCAGCCAAAGAAGCGCACCATTTCCGGCGAAGACGGGAAGACCATCGTCGTTTACACCCTCGACCCCTCCATATTCGAAGACGAGACGACGCTGTCACACATTCGCTTTGACGAGGCGCATGCAAACTACAGGCGGTGGTTTGTGGAAAACGCGCCAGTAGAGGCGGCGGGGCAGCTGGAAGCGTACGACAACCACAGGCGTAGGTGCCGCGACATCGACCTCCTCGATGAAAAGGATTTTATAATGGTACAACGGTGGTGCCGAACCTGGATGCAACGTCAAACGTGGAGACCGACGGTATGGGACGAAGGAGTCTACCACAAGGATTTCGAGGCCAGCCGTGCTCGGTACTTCGAGAACAAGGTGGCCAAACAGGTGGGAGAGCTGGAGAGACTCGGACACACACAGCGGCCGAACCGTGAGCACGATTCGAGACACGAGAGCCCAAGGTCTAGAGCAGCATACCTCGGACCAGAGAGAACAGCATCCTCGTCGTACCCCGAACGCCCCTTTCCCTACTCGCGCGAGCGAGGTGAACGCTCCTTTCGGAAGGATGCCGCCAGCACACTTTGCCTCAAATGTGGTGACACCGGCCACATGGCGCGTGAATGCCGTGCCTCGAAGACTGTCAAGGGAGGCCCCATCAAGATATTCTTCGAGGCGGGGAAGATCTTCTGGGTCTCAGAGCCCAAGACGCAGGTCTGCGTCGGCTGGAACCTGCACGGAGCTTGTGAGGCAAGAAACGCCAATCTGCACTGCCACGCGTGCACCTTGTGCGGTACCACCAAGCACCACGCTGCTTCCGGCAAGTGCTAGAGCCCGTTCTGCTGATGTAGAACGGCTGTACCATAGTGCAAATGCGACCGAATTCATCTCGGACGCCGTGAATACTTCCATCAGCTCCCGTTTTGTGCACATCGCCCCCTCAAATATTCTATCCGACTACAACGCTATAATCACTCCCTACTCCCCGGACGCGTTCGAGACCGCGTTAAAAACTCTGAATCTTGCCTCCCAATACCCCAATCTTGTTCACTACCTCCGACACGGATTCCCTATGGGGGATTTCCAACCCATTCGAAAAACTACAATATTCATGAATGATCCGTCTGTCGATGACTATCGGACCCAGGTCGATAAATACCTATCCGATGAAAAGGCCGCAGGCCACATGCTGGGTCCCTTCACGCAATCCGAGATGGAGCGGGTGTGTGGGGGTCCATTCTGGTGCTGCCCGATGACCGTGGTATACACTCCAGCGGATCCGAGCGCGATGCCGCCGAAGCCAGAAAAGTTCAGGCCTTGTACCAATGCTTCGAAGAAGGAGAAGAACGGTGTCTCCATCAACGACCAAATTGATTCAGATGATTTTCCTACCCGGTGGGGTTCTGCAGCGCAGATGGGCGAATATGTGAGTAGATTTACTCTGTTTTCGGACTCGCGCAGATTTGCGAGGGGTGCCGCCACAAGCCGCGAGTAGAATGCTCGCGGACTTCAGACGAGCCAGCGCGATAGTCGTGGCCGGGCTCAAGACACAGTACATTGAATATGTAACTGATGGTCATTCATTTGCGTTAGGCTGCGACATGCCCGCTTGGGACGCAAGGTGCTACTGTGGACGTTATCGGAGCATATCGCACAGCACCAATCTTGCCTGCTCAGAGGAAGCATTTGGTGTGTCAACACAGGGCACAGTTTTGGTGCAATACCGTCGGAGTATTCGGGGTCGCCTCAATGAGCGGAGTACACGGGGAGATCGCCGATGCGGTGGTCGACATTTGGAAGAGGCGGGGCCTTCCGTTCGCTATCAAATGGGTAGATGACGGTTCAAATTCACGCGAACCGGCCCCAGGCGGGCGTTTCGTTTTATGGTACTCCGAGGGTCTGTTTTGGCCGGATTCGGGCAGCTACAATTTCATCGAAATCCGCTACAACTACGACAAAGTGACCATGCTGGCCATGATTGCAGACCTGCAAGTCTCCTGGCATCTAACAAAGGGGCAGGACTTCGATTTCGTCGTGGAATATGTGGGATTCGTCTTCAACCTACTACGTCGCACAGTCTCGATCCCGGAACGAAAGCGGATAAAATTCCGGCTACGGGTCTCCACCTTCATCACCCGTTTCGAGCGTGCCCAAGCACCGCTTCAGGACGTCTTGAAGATCATTGGCTCGTTGTCGCACCTCACATATGTGTACGAACACGGCCGATCCTACCTTCCGGCTCTGTCAGCTTTCTCCGCATCGTACACAAACAAACACTTGCCGAGATACCCCCCGAGAGCCGTCATCTCGGACTTGAAGTGGTGGATGAGGGTCCTAGCACACCCTGAATTCGTCCGCTCGTTGGAAGCAAGAGGCCCTCTCATTGATCTCGGGATTTGGGTGGATGCGTCGACAGACTGGGGAATCGGCATCATATGGCGTGATACGCGATGGGCGGCGTGGAAACTGCTCCCTGGATGGAACGCAGACCGTTGGAGACACATAGGCTGGGCAGAAGGGGTTGCGGTCGAGCTCCTCGCCTACATCCTCGAAGAGAACAACGTTCGGAATGCGAATATCCTGTTCCGGAGTGACAACAAAGGTGTAATCGGTGCTTTCAAGAAAGGCCGGGGGAAAAATGTGGAGATAAATGCGTGCATCAGGCGAGCACATGTCGTCCTGGCTGCACGGAATATCACCCTGTGCACGGAGTACGTCGAGTCGAAGGTCAACTTGGCAGACGGAATTTCCCGAGCAGAATTTGGACGCGAGGACCTCCAGTTTCATCCGAGTTTCAGCCTGCCAGAGGAATTGGCACCATTCATAGTGCTGCATGAGCCAGGGATACCGCACGAACGCAGTCGTTTGACGTCTCGTATTAGTCCGTAGCTGAATGAAGTTATGTGTCGCTGTTTGGCAACACCGTCTTTAGACGGACGACCACCTCTTTCCAATAAATTCTATGAACGAAACCACCCAAGCTCGTGAGCTAGCCCGAGCAGTTGCGAGGAGAACGACTTCTACCTGTCCCACACCGCAATCGGCAACCACACAGGGCCATACGAGACTCAGTGACGCACAAAGCACACCGACGGAGCGGTTGCTCCAAGGCAGATATAGGAAACCGCGGAAACCTCGCTCGGGCTGTGAATACTCACCCTCCGAATACCGACCAACTGTCTTGGCCCACGAGAGACTGCAAAAGTGGGAGACACCGTGCACGGTGCACTATCGGCAGATGCAGAACAGCGTAGCAGGACCAACGGCATTCCAGAAATTCGTAGAAGTCATGCTGCTGGGCCTCGATGAAGGCACCAGGTCCAATTACGGAGCAGGGCTGCTTCGTTTCACTCAGTTTTGTGATGTGCTCGCCATCCGAGAAGAGGCTCGCATGCCGGCCTCCGCGCATCTATTAGCAATCTTCGCTTCGGATGCCGCGGGATATAATTCGGACAGCACACTGAATAACTGGCTAGCAGGGCTAAAAACCTGGCACGACATAAATGGCGCAGAATGGAACGGCGATTCGCCGCAGATGAGGCGAGTCAAGGCAGGTGTCAAGAAATTGGTGCCGGCAACATCCAAGCGAGCGAAGAGACCACCAGTCACCCTCGAACACATGTACGCTCTGTACCTGTCCCTCGATTTGACCAATTGCAAGGACGCAGCAATTTGGGTTGTTGCATGCGTGGCATTCTGGGGATGCTGCCGCCTCGGGGAACTCCTCCCAAGCAACAAAGCAGCCTTCCACCCCTCACATCATGTCACGCGAGGGGAGCAAGTGCACTTCGAGACGGAGAACGGCGGGAAGGCCGTCTCGACGGGTTTCCACATTCCGTGGACGAAAGTGACCAAGGAGGAAGGGGCGGATATTTGTGTTAGTGAACCAGAGACGGCGCTCTCCACTCAATACGCAATGCGGCAACACTTGCACGCGAACAAGAACGTTCCGGCATACGCATCATTATTCGCGTTCGAGAAGGACGGCGGAGGCTACCACAACATAACTAAGTCAGAGTATCTGACGCGGGTGAACACCATATGGAAATCGGGGGGACTGCTCGCGGTGAACGGTCACAGTGCACGCATTGGTGGTGCAACAGAGCTGTTGCTGCGGGGAGTGAGTCCTGACATCGTCGCGCAGCAAGGACGATGGTCATCGCACTCGTTCTTGCGCTACTGGCGGAAGATCCAGACGATTTTACCACTTTTCATCAACCAGCAATTTGGAGCGAACAGGATTTCACAGGCATCTAGAGGGATGTTGGAGTTTATAAAGAAGTATGGCCTACAGAATGCAGCTAAAGATTAAAAATGTGTGTGGGAAGCCGAACTCGGCGGTGCTCAAGTTCGACTGTTCGGTTAAAATCATTAGATTTGAACCGGATTATGGGGTTAGTCTCACTTTATTAGACAGCCTTCGTCAGAGCGTATTCTCCGCTCAAAACCGATGGTCCTTGCCGAGCAGCAACTAGCCCCAGAGTCGACGCGACCGAGACGCGCCGGGTCACGTGCTGTGATCAAAGCAAAGATCCCACCGGTTTTCCCCCACACAAGTTTTCTATATTCACTTGAAGCACCGACGGACAAATATCGATTGAGATAATCTATTTGGCCGACTGACTACTTACACCGATTTTCACGAGGACGTCCGTGTACCTGCCTGACCTCAAAACTCACTAACTCGAACTCAAAACACCCATTTAGTAGAAAGCACCTTCCTACAGTGCCGTCAACGGCTTCCGGAATCATCCATATCTCATATTTTAAATGAATTTTACCCTCACTACGTTGAAGGCGGCTCTCTGGAATGACCTGCACGCCAGGGTCGGATGCTCCGCCGCAGTTAATGGTCGCCGGAATTGCCGGGGCTCTGCTTTCGACTTCGAAGACAGCACACACCGAAAGAGCCGCAGCTATCCAAATCTATATCGGGGCCCGCCGTGGCACCTTGGCGCGAAACCAAGTACATCCAGATTTCGCATTTCGGTAGGAGCCCCGTATCCATCCCCCACAGGCCGACGGACCGACGCGGCGACGCTTGAACATATTTGCATTTCAAAATTCCAACACACGGCCCCAAATCGCGGAATTTCGCTCTGGTTGGATTGTAACATCAATCACAAGCACTGTGAGCAGACTAGGAATTTCGAACATGACACGACTTCCCACTGCACCGAATCACGGAGGATTTCGAGGAGCATTTAGTTATGGACTGAGGTCGGACGCCTAGGTCGTAAATATCTTTATCACCTGTGATGTGTCGACGATGAGATCTGGGAGTACTAGTTGAGTACTAGAGCTTATTAGCACCGAAATCTGTAGAGGCTGCTTATTGGCTGGAAACCCGGAACCAACTCTCACACTGGGAACGAACAGTGCGATTACCCTAAATATTCAGCTCCTGGAGTCGGCGCTAGATTCAGATAAACGTTCAGAGAGTCTCACAGAAGCAATGACGACAATTTGTGGGCGAGAATAAACCACGGGAGAAAATATGAAACAGGTGGTCAACAAAGATGGTCAACAAAGATGAAAAAGTAAGTAGCCCACCGCGAGGGTCGAACTCGCAGCCTTCAGATACCCGCCTATGATAAGAGTCTGACGCTCTATCCGATTGAGCTAGGCGGGCGTGGAGACAGATTTACAGGAGGCAGGTCTAGATGGCCAATGCAAAAGGGAAGCCGAGAAATCACTTAGAGTAAGATGAAGTACTTAAAAGTTAACTCTGGGGTGCCTGGATACCGGATGTTGCATGGGGAAGCCAGAAATCACTAAGCAAGAGTGAAGAACAGATGAAGTAACTCTCTCTGGGGCCTGCCTGGGGAGTCTATGGCATACGGGGAAGCAGGAAATCATGTAGCAAGAGTGAGGAACAGATGAAGTATCTCCAATGCGGTGTGGGGATCCCAGGAATCACTTGGAAAATTGGCCTGAACAGACCTGAAATGTACAAGGTAAACTGTCTGTCCAGTGCAGCCTTTGTCCCACACTTGTCGCTTGCTCACTTCCATTGTAGAACACATAAAACTGTAGCGCCCAAGGTGTGTATGCACATAATGCGAAATCAGCAGAATCTGCCTATTTAACTCGAACCTCGGCCATGCCCAGGAAAAATGCGAATTTCTGCTACACACATACATATTTCGATAGGTGAACAAGGAGGGTAGCACGCATCAAGTAAAAAAGGGTTGGGTGACTGGCCATGATTTGGCTAGCTCCGAGAATCCAATGAATGAATGCCTCTGCCCTGGGGCGAAAAGGCCCTTCTAGCAAACAGAAGCGCTGCGGAGCCTACTCGTTTATGCTTTGCAAACATGCTCCTAGAGTCGCCTTGGGTTGCTTGCCCTAGAATTCAATAAACTTTGAGCATAGAGTACATGGTAATTGAATAAGGGTGGGGTTGAACATTATCGCGGAAGAGGTCAATTCGACGCGCGGCATCCTGAGGTCGAAGTGATGGGTGAGATTTGTGCACACACTGGCATGACCCGCGAGTACGGGGCAACTCGCCAGCTGTGACCTTGGCGGCGCGGCATTCATATGGAATGGACACATTGTGGCCTCTGTCCTGCGTGCTCATTGTTGACTGTTGATACAGCTTCTGCTGACATCCAAGGCACACCTTGGACAGCTATTCCGGTGCTGTAGCACGACTCAGGGGGACTTGGGGTGAAGAGGGACTTGGAAGGGCATATGTATTTGCATGGATACTTACATGCACCGCGAGTCCTGAGTAATACCTGGTGCATATCTCTTTTGCTAGTTCTAGTCCTGCTGTGTGTGAGCTGTGAGGACCGGAGAGGAGATGCACTAGGTGGCGAGGACAATGGTGGGCCAGTGCTGGTAGTGGCGATCAGGCGGGGAGCGGACTTTGGGCTGAATGTGTCACCGTGGTCGGTAGGGAGATTTGCAGGGACACGGGATGTGATGTAAGTTTATTCATCAATTATAAGGAGAGAACGAATTGAAATGAATTTGGTCGCAGCAAGTTGGCAGAAAGAAAAACAAAAGATATCTTTCAGTGCATGTGGAGGGAATCGAACCCCCGGCGGGTCGAATTCAGAAATCCGACAATTCTCTGGCAACGACCCAGGTTACCACTACCCCACACATGCGACGCGGAACTACTAGTAGGACTACCAAAGGAGTCGGACAACGTAGAAACCGCAAAATATCTTCATTAATCAGTTTATGGACGAAAGAGGGCTGCGCAAGAGGTGAGCGGCATCAAAATCGGTGACATCAACCTCCATTCTTCGGGACCTTTTTCAAAGGGGGGGGGGGGGGGTCTCGGATCAACCGGCATGTACGGATAAGGGCATATCTCCGGTGAGGGTATTTTCAGTCGCCCGCGCGACTCAGCTCAGCCATCCCCCGTTGTGTATAGTGTCAGCTGCAACCCTGGGATCTCTCAGTCCTTGCTTCTGAATATGCTGATGACTTTTCTGTGTAATTACTACTGCTAGCGGCAGCTATCGACAATTGTATGTACATGTCCTCGCCGCTGCTCCACCTCCACGACTGACACGACCGCCCGTTTGCGCCCTGCTTGCTGTCGTTTCGATGCTGCGGGACCTACGCCTCCGGGGCTAGGTATATTCCGGGTGTTTCTCGGCCAAATTCTCTGAGCTCATCTCTGTCAGAAGAGAGGATGAGCCTGGGGGCTGAGAAGGAAGTCAGAAGCTCGAGCCGTGAGATAGAGTGCTATAGTTGTCATATAGCGAGAGCCGAGATGTACATGGAGGATGAAAGAAAATGGCACCGATGCGCGTCACGTCGCGATTATTACGTGAAGCCATCAGCCAATCAAATCCGGCGGCGACGGCCGGAAATTGCGGTTCAAGGCCTCGGTGATAGAAAAATAATAGTACAAGTATCTAGGCTCGTGTAAAATGTCTCATAATGGGGGGTCTTGCCAAATCCTGGGGTGAACTGAGAACATCTGGGCTCACAATGCAAAACCTAGAGGTGAGACCAAGTGAAATCGGCCAGGGGCCTCGGCATTCCCCATTTGGGGGGGTTGTCAAAGAGGTCTGTGTCTGATCGGACATTGCCGCTCACCTCTTGGGGCTGCGCACAAAACCTCCTCCGCTCAGCACCCTCGGCCTTGACAATCTCACACCAGTTTCGTTGGCGCCTTCGTCTACGGGCAACTGTTCCCTCGAAATATGGTGCTCGGTGAGGATCTCGTCAGCGTCCACTACACCAACGCGATTTAGCTCGTTTGGACCGCGTGGATGGTGCAGCTTACTTTGGGGGAGCGCAACGGACAGCTTCGGGTCTGCAGTACTCTGATTGCGAAGGATGCCGGTGTGTGCTCGTGTGTTCGGAGCCGAGTGGTCTGCGATCGTTGATAAGCGTCGAGCGGAGGCGAGGTGGGCGGTGTGGTATCTCGATCGCGGACCAGTGTCGTGCGTGCGCGCCACTGTCGTGCTCGTGTGCGGATGAGTGAGAGAGTCAAGGCGGGTCTGGATAGTGTCTTGCATGTGTGTTGGGGGTTGCGAGCAGTCGACGCGCGAGAGAGTGGTCGCTGAGGGTCGCTGTTGTATCGCGAGTCGAGTCATAGCGTCGTGGTCAAGTCGAGTGGACTGTCGCGGTCGTAGTGCTCCGAGTCGGGCTTGTGGCCCCGCTCAGACACACTTGGTGTTGGGTGGGTTATTTGATCGCTTCGCGAGAAACAGTTCCTTGTTGCGGTGCTGACCAATCGCTCCGCTCAGAAATACTTGGTACTGGTGCTGTCAAATCGCTGCGCTCAGAGACACTTGGTTCTGTTGCGTTCGGACTGAGCCATAGAATAGATCAATGAGATTACAGGTGTACATAGGCAGTGCATGTAGTAGTCGTCGGACGCGGAGAGTCGGAGTAGTGCATGGTTTCTGTTCTCTTGTTCGAGGGAGTGGTCCGCGGTTTGATACTGGACGTGCAGCTGCTCGATGTGGTCGCAGTTGTCCTCCCGGGTGTCGTGGAGTGGAGACAGAGAATATTGTTGTGAAGCGTGCCGATGTGTTCGAACTGGGCCGAAGAACGATCAATGAGATTATGCGGTGTGTAAATTGGGCAGTGTATGTTAGTCGTCTGAAGCGGAGACTAATGTGGTGTAGCGTGTGGTTTCAGTTTCTCTGGCTCGGTGAGCAGTTGTCCGCGGTCTGATACTGGACATGGTCTGCGATGTTATGGTCGCAGGTGTACTCCCGGGCGTTGTGGAATGAAGACGGAGAATATCGTCGTGCGTACCTGTATGGATCCCAATCGGCTCAGTGCTCGTCGCTGGCTGGTGCCCTCGTCGTCGCGCGAGGATAGCGGGGCAGTGTACTGGTTGGCTGCGGTGTATGGACGGTCGTGGTCGGATGCAGGGATGGAATGGTCGTCGATGGTTATGCAGTGGTTGTAGCGATGCGTGACCGGGATGCGAGGGTGGTAGCAGAGCCATTGGGCTGACTGCGGAGTACTTGTCGTCGTTTGGGGCACACGAACAACCGAGTGAGTAGACGGTCGTGGTCGAATGCAGGGGGTGGCAGAGGGTGGAAGGTCGTCGATGTTTAGGGTGAATGACCGAGAGGGGCGTAGCAGAGCCGCGTGCACTGGGTTGACTGCGCAGTAGTTGCCGTCCTTGGTGTGTTGAGCAACCGAGAGAGTAGACGGTCGTGGTCGTGGTCGTCGATGTCTGCGTGGTTGCAGTGAGATGCGTGACAGGATGTTGTGGCGAGGGACGTGCGTGCGTGCATTGGGCTGGCGGAATAGTTCTCGTCAAGAATGGGCTGAAAAGAGTGGGTGTTGACCAGCCGAGTGAGTAGACGGGCGCTGGTTGCAGCGAATGAGATAGGAAATGTAAGGTTCCGGTGACTCATCCCGTTCCTGCGGCGCAGTCTCCGTAGTCCTTCCGCAGTCCTTGCGCTCCCGCTTAGTCGTCGACTCATCCTTACTCAGTATGACTCCTCTTGTAGCTACTTAAACAGCAGTAAGTAGCAGTAGTCAGTAAGTTACTTCCCCTTGAACACGGATAACTTCCACCGTTCCCCGTGTTCCCTCCTCACTGAGTTCCCCCTTATTGTGTGCTTCACTCCCCAAGGACTCGAAGCCTCACAGGAAAGCAAGTGGGCAGTACTGAGTCGTTGTCGTTGTGGTGTTGATCCGCGACGTCTGTGCGGTAATTGGCCGAGATGTGTCGTGCGTGCATTGAGGAATGATTCTCGTCGTTGCGTGGGTGGTGGTCCCAAAATAGACGATGCCGTGATGCCGTAGATTTGATGACTCTGCTAACACAGGAAGGATAACCAAATAATCCGAGCTGGAATACTGAAAAGATATGCAGAAAGTACTTACAATAACTTCTGCATATCTGTGGGCGCAGGGTGGAGAAAGCATTCAAAAGACACTGTAACAATATTCTAATCTCAGAATATCTTTTGAATGCCTTCAGCATCTTTTGAATAATTCCAAGGCCGAGATATGTGAAAGTTATTGTGAATAATTTTCCAATATCTTTTCCATATTTTGGCCTGGGTTATCTGGTTATCCTCCCTGTGTAAACGTTTAGGGCAAACTTAGGGGCTCTCCTCTATTCCACTCGTCGCATCCTAGCCGCGTTTTATAAAGCATCGACTCAGGTTACCAATACCCCATTAATGCGATGTTAGATGTTGTATGCAATAGCTGGAGGCGAGGATGAATGCAGCTAGCCTGGGAAGTGTGTGGCAAATGAATGAAAATTTTAATAAATATGTTTATTTTTTGCCAACCTCCCAACAGAGACAGAACCGTTGATATAAGTCATATGGATCCGCCGAAAGCGCAGTGTGCTCACGCAGCGGACGAGCCGACACCGCCACGGTCTAGACCTCCCCTTTTACCTGGCTCGAATTGTTTTCGAAATTTCCCCCCCCCTCCGTTGGCCCAAAGTCCGGCACCATTCAAATCACCAGAGAAAGCCCTGTCAAATGGAAGTATTCCCATCACGATATCTCACGGATTGAACGACTTTGAAGCCTTTTTTCCCCGAAGGACCGTCAGCCACCACTATTTTAATTTGCACTTGTTCACAAACAGAAACTTTAGTTTCTGATTTGTGCTCACAGTACCGAGAATGTCGCCAAAACGCCCACGTGCCTTACCATTTGTCATTCTGCTGAGTCTTCTGCCGATATGCCGCTGCCGCACATGCACATGCACATGCACAGCATTTGCTCACAATTTGTTCCACGACACTACTTACATGGCTGCCAACTCTGAGAATAGGCCCTCTTCCTGTGAACATGCTCTTGATTGCCAATGTACCACTTTTACCTCTTACCAATATGTTTTATGCCCTGTTTGTGCTCCGCCGCTTGCCGGTCACTCAATCTCATTTGTAGCATATCCTAGCCCTCTGGCTAGTCACGTGCTAAGAGAAGAGATGCTCGCTGCGCTCGCAATAAATGTATAGCTATTCCATCGACGATGCAGTGGGACAAATTGTAATCAAGATTGTTGAAATTTGAGGGAGCGGATAGCTACACCTCGCTCCTACGACGACGCAACATAATAAGACTAGCCCGAAGGCGACGCAGGCGGTTCAGGAACCGCTGCCACCACAACCGCGACTGGAACCGCTCCCGCAGCGGAAACCGCATTTCTGCCTCCGTATACGACTGGTCCACGGAGCGAGGGCGAGAGATCTGCGGGGTTGAGGGCTGGTCGCAAGAGTAGACCGAGGGCGAAGCCCGACCGGAACTGGGTAGGATCCCGACGTCGAACCACGTCATGCCACCGGGGATGAGCCCGAGGCCCTGGTCGACCGCCGCATTCAGCGACTCCAACCCCAGATCCATCTCCGACATGGCGCGCTCGCGCGCCTCCGAGCGCTCCTCCGGGGTGCGTAGCTCCTCTACCGACTCCATGGCCGACTCGAAGTGCGTCTCGGACGAAAGCTCCGGCGTTGACGTCGACGCCGAGGCGGAGATGGGCGACGCGAGCACCATCTGCATCGACGACGCCCACTCCGCGGACGAGTTCGGGTCGAGGCCGTCGAGGTGGATCTTGGCGGACTCGGGGAGCGGCTCGAGGCTCACGGTCGAGCGCCGGCGTTCGGAGTACGGTTTGTACACCGCCGGCGGGGGCGAAATGTAGTTCCATTCCGTGAGCGGGGATATCGAGCGCTGCGATGGTTGGGGCACGGAGTCGATGGATGTGGAGCGGACCGTCGAAAATAATACGCCGTCCTCGGCGACGTCTTCGCCGCCTGGACCTCTTCCACCCCACTCCGACCGCCGACTGGGATCGATCGGCGTGCCGCGTCCAACGTATCGCGACAGCGGCCAGGAGCCAGGTATATTTGAGGGCGCGCTGATTAAGGATATGCGCGGCGAGGTGCTCAGCCGCGGAGCTGACGAGACCCGGCCTAAACTTGGCGATGGCCCCGTGGAAAACGACACGGAGCGGCGAGAGGAAGAGGGAGGGCTCGATGGAAGATATGACGAAAATGGATAGTCTGACGGCGGAGGGGGTGACGGAGGAGGAGAAGGAGTGGTGGAGAGGCACGCCAAGTCCAGCTTGAAATCCGAAAAGCCGTCGGCGCTGAACGATGTGACATCAAGTGTAGCGGCCGCATCGTCCTCTGCATAGGAGTAGGAAGTGAATTTTGAAAGCGACCGCGAATCGCTGTCACTCGGCGAGTCGTTCACGAGCGGAAAAGCTTCAGGCCTGGTGGAAAGTCAGTCCGGCGTCAGAGCAGCAAACGAAGTCAGGAAGGCGGGACGTACATAGGTATTATCTGGTGAAAAAACGAGACGAGCAGATGGATTTCGCTGGGAGCAGGAAGACGCAACGAGCAGAGTAACGGCGCACCCCAGATCCGGCCACGGACGCTCGGATTTTATTTTAGTTGATGCTCTCACACCCCCGCTTTTACGTGCGCCCGAGAGACTTCCTTTCGTCACAAAGGGCACGTCGCAGAAGACGTCGCAAAAGCATTAAGTACTTGCTGCATCGCGGGTGGGCGAGTGCGTGGAGCAGCCATGAACGGTCATTCTCCAGCGTGGCGGGGGGAGACACACGCCCCCTCAACTGCAGGCCGGTTGGGTCGTGGGGATGAAATGAGTGTTCCGCGAGTCAATTAGCCTCCGATCGGATCAAGGGCCCAAAGACAAAAGCACTAACGAAATCCCGGCGACACCGCGTCTTACGACAGCTGAGGACGAGCGAAGGATCGTTCTCAAAAGGCCGTCGCAGCAGGGGACCCGGCGAATTGGTAGACCGCCGTCGGTGAAAGGAAGCCACGAGGCGATCCACGAAGCGGAGAATCCATCGGGGAAGATAACGTCAAATGTCCAGGTGAGGCAACGCAGTGCAGTAGACACGAGAAACGCTCCAGAGATAGAATTGCCCGATGACCAAGGAAGTAAACGCGACATTGATGCTTAGCATTCGGTGAGATGCAAATTGCATTTGGCTCACCCTGCTATAAACATAAGCCATGCGCCAATCAAACATGATTTGGGATGGAAACGAACTGGAGCCAGTAGGAGGCACCCCCAGCATAATGTGCGCCCAGCTCGGAGGCTCGCAGTAAGGGAGGAGCTTGATTCGACATCGACGGGATTTGGAGCCCGGAAAGCCTGCCTGCCTGGCGGAGCGCAGTCGCAAGGTTCAGAGCAGGGGATATGAGGCAAGGGGTAAGTATCAGGAATGAACGCTGAGGGATGATTAAAGAGCCTTCTCGCAGGCGTTGTGATAATCCATGCGGCCTCTGGGGCAGGAAAGGCCGGAAGGTTAACTTTAAAAACAAGGCACACCCGTGAATTAGAGAGGATTCGAAAGCGGCGCGCCGAGCGGCAATGGACAGGCGAGATTCGCATCCGATGCGGATAAAGGCATATTAAAGAATGGTGGCTTTTCCAGGCGAAATTTCGTAGCATTCAAGGAGTATTGCAAGAAGCACTGCTCCCCTGATATGCTAATTTTAAGTATTGGTCTCGATCCTTAGAGGGGTTTTAGTCTGAAACCAGGGGGCTAACTTCAGGTCTGAGCCAGAATACAAATTCAGAAATGAGATTTGGAGCGCTCCAGGACGTAACGTTGGATCTACTGTAGACATCGCCATCTTGAGTCGTTAATATCAGCAATCGACATCAGGAAGTTGATTTTTCGGAGTGTTGGTGGGGCGGGATAATGGGCGAAATGACTCCATTCATTGGATCGTCCACCCACTTTCGCTCCTGGCTTGGTTGGTGTTAGTAGCTTCAAACTTGATGAAGTCCGATGAATGAAACCGCCAGGTACGACCCAAGATCCAATTAAAACGGTGCCTTATACGAAGCCAAGTGATCCATACAGGGCTCAGAGCTAAGTTCGCCACGAGCAAAGCGGATCGCTGCAGATTGAAGGAAGCAATAGTAGACGAAGATAGACAGATAAACGGCGGTCATCGCAGTTACTAGGGGGCCAGTTGCTAGTCGACTCTGGTCGTTATCTCCATCTTGCTGGCCAAGATATAGGCATGTCAAAAACATTAGAGACTGTTGGAGCTCGGACTCGGCGGGGTCGTACAGCGGCGGCCTTGAATCATGATGTCGATACTCGAGACTCGTTGAATAAGACGTAATTGACCATCGGTGCGCGAGCGACCGGAACGCGGACATCGGGAGAACACGTTTTCCCAGGTGAAAAGGCTTGTGCATTCAAGTGATGGAAACTGTCGTGGAGGTCTTAAGGGAAGTTTGTCGATCACAAGTCAATCAATACCAAATCAATGCACGGAACAGCACGGAATTCTCAGTGTTCTGATCCGCTTCTGATCTCAGAATCGAATATTTTCTCGCTTAGTAGATTTTTTTTATGCTGAGTGAGGAAAGTGTCTGACTTTAACTTTCAAAGACCCGCCGGGACTGCGGTAAATATTTTGGCAACCAACACCCAACATCCGACAACTTAGAACTATTCTGATGGGATGCTTAAGACCTGCAGCCGCGTCAAAGCCGCGTTGTTTTCGGTTACGGAACTCGCACACTTTCACAGTACTACCACGTTGACGTCGACGCACTGGGCAACTTACCAATATCTCTCTCCCTGATCCAGTCAATTTTCAAATACCTGAACTATCTGGGCTATCTCTTCATTCTCGGGATAATCGGTTTTCCCCCGTTACCACTACCCTCCACCAAGGGAAGTTGTCTGGAGGGATAGATTCTCGAGCAAACAGATATAGGCTTCGACCGAGGTATCGCCCTAGCTTGGTTCATTCCTCCTTGGAAAGAAAACCCTGGGACCTGGGACCTGAATTACGCAAGAAGGATGTAGTGTTCCTGGTTAATGCGGGTCCAGTGATTTTCGCTGGCCCCAATTAATACCATCTACCTACATCAATATTGCAGACCGCATTGAGTTGGGTCGAAGCGGGGTTGATTCGTGGGCTTGCCGGGCTTTTGCCCACGGAATTGCGAAGAATACCTTCGGAAGAGAGGCGATACCATGGGCGCGGTACGAAGGGAAGCTTGCCCGCCTCTGAATGGGGGAAATTATGAATGGGCTCGGAGTGTGGATTGCTTTTTCATGCGGGAACTTCATAGATGAATGGAAGTCGAATTGTTATTCAGGTTGAGCAATGCGATATAATACGAGGCCGAAACCCGGGTTCATCCAGTAAATGCGGTAGGGTTTAAACCTCCCGCCGTAGGCGTCTCTGGATGATTTGAATCAGAGGGTATCAGAGGAGCTGCATGTAGTCTCATTCGCAAGAAAGCATAATCCTACAGGGGAAAATATACCTAAGCTATGGCATGCGCGAATTGTCCCACAAATCGCGTAGACCGACAGCGAACCGGGATTTGGGTTTGTCGATATCGTACGCCCACGGCCGTAGGATGCCCTTGCGGTCAACACCGACGAGAAGCTGACCCTCCTCGGACTGTAAGACGCTCCCTCGGTAACTCGCTACACCCTCCGAACACACGATTGGCTCCAGAATTTCAATAATCCGCATATGAATCACGCGACGGCCGGCATGCTCAAGGAGCGGCCAAGGTTCGAAGCGGGCTATGGCCGAGGCTATGGAGCGTAATCATGATGCTGGTGGCGGATGGGGTGGAATACATACCAGCCCATGAAAAGTAACTTTCACCTGGCGACAACCTCGCCTTGTGCGATGTTTCCCGAACGACCGTCAAAAATATTGGGCTCTGGAGCCTGACCAGAAAAGGCGTATCGAGGCCGAACAGTGGATCCGAGTCCTGAGGGTGTATTCGTTTCCGCTTAGCGAAGAGGCCTCGACAATGCGATAGTCACTAGACTTGGTAGATGAGCTGCTCGCCGATGAAGGCGTATGGGTCATGGTATGCCATCTGGGCCAGTAGAATTTGCCAGGGCAATCGCGATGGGACGCACAAGTCTTGGCCGCGAGGAAAAGACGGGGGTGAAGTGTCGACGGAAGCGGATACTGTCTCTGAGAGGACCCCGATTGCATATCATACTGGTAGTGTAAGAAGCCATTGGAGTGATCCTGAAATGGAACATAGATGGGCCGCAACCCGGAGGTCGATGCGCATGGCGTTACATTTTGGTGGGTTTCCCAGTTGAAGAAATGGACCGAGGCTCGTATTTCCCTCGATAGACGATGCAATCGACAGGTGTTGTGTGCAGCGGATTCAACGTAGAGACTTCCCTGCACCGAAAGTTGAGCCGTGGGCCAATTGCTACTTACCAGTGAGTAAGGCGTCGTCGAGTCGGATCGCACCGATTTAGATTTCGACTCTGGGGCTGTGTGTTAGAAGAGTGACATCGGGCGGCGGCGGGTGGTGCCTAGGGGCAGAGGAAGATACGCTTAGGCACGCCATGCGCGAAGTCGGAGAAAGCTCATCGCAGTCGGTGAGGCGCTGATAACGGCATCGCTAATCTGGGCATCCGAGTCGTCACCAAATCATCACACATGAAATCTGAGTCGCTCCACTGTCCGGCCTCCGTAAGCTCGGTACCTGAGTCACTTCGTCGCACAAGCTTATATAAGTATCTCGGGAGATATTCCAGAGGTATAAATTCCAGACCAGTACACTATACACAGCAGAGGTATGATAACGACATGTACACCCGCACCTCTCTTGGGCGATGCAAGTAAATATGTAGGCGACTAGGTAGTAAAGCTGTAGCGACGATGATTGTAGGTACGAGCGCGATGCGGGATGCGTGAGACAGACTGATAGATAGAGGGAACCGATGCAACAGACAGAGAAGAAAGAGAAAGAAAAGAAAATACTTGGAAGTACAGGAGTTATGTCGATATGGATAATCCACCGTCATAGATAATACCGTCCTGCTGAACCGAGTTATACGTCGGTCCAGCCAGAGAGGCTGTAGTGGGACCGGGATCGG
>JARKIE010000927.1:0-19943 GCA_029378255.1 Mycena rosella
GCCAAGTGTCGGCAGACACGGTGGCCAGGTTCATGAAGTTGGTGGTCACCTGGGCGCAGACGGATTTTGTTTTAACGCGGCTGGCCAGCTGGTTGCCGACGATCCACCATGCTCGAGGGCATAAAGTCGTCGCAGCCCGTGTCGGAGAAGTCGCGATGAACTGGGCGAGGTTGTATGACTGGGCCGGTGAGAACTGCCAGTCCTCCTGCAGCCGGAAGGCGAAGCCGTAGAAACCTTCATCGCCGCGGTGGTACCCCTGAAAGTGGTGCGCCTCGGAGTGGTAGCGGCCGGTGTAGTCCGGGTCGTACGTCTGCGTTGCCTTAATGGCGGTGCCGCCGTTGATGCCGTATACGACGTTGGTCACTTGCTTATCGTGCCTTCGTGCTCAACCTGAATTTCGTCCCAGCCTGCCGGGACAGTGCCCGGTTGGCGAAGGTTTGCGTGGCCGAGGCAGAGACGGAGAGGGCGGCGAGGACGCCATTGAGAATGAGCGTGAGCTGCATGATGAGGGCTTCCGAAGACGAAAGTGAAGAATTGCTGCTGATCTCAGGGGTTTTAAATAGTGTTCGAATTCACCGAGGATAGGTCATTTTTAGCTTGGGGCGAGTTTCACTGTGCCGGCAAGACTTCTTGCAATACCTGGCCCAAGGATACTTCCTCTGTCAGGACCCAGCTATCCAGAAGAACAGTTCCCCCCATAAATTTCATGATGCCAAGAAAGTAGAGATTGAAATCACTCCGGGAAAACTGTTATTAGACAGGTTGCGCACGAGCCACTGGAGCCACCTGGTAGCTCTCGGCGCGTGCGCAAAAATAGCAGGCGAGTGGCTTGAAATAGCCACCAACGAGCCACTGACGTCAGGTTTTGGCGGTGGAGCCACCGGTTTGCGCGCGGCAAAAATGCCACCAGGTGGCTCCGGTGGCTCCTGCGCAACCTGTTATTTTGGGTGTAAATGCATATGGTTCTCGAAATCGTTCCAGGTCGCCGACATCGTTCCGGGTGCTTCGGGAGTGGAAAATTTTCTCCGTACCTCGACGTTCTGCCAAGTCCCTCTAAGGACAGCTACCAATAAATATTCTGCGTTTTTTGGGCGTTGGGTCTAACCTAACGATACTCAGGCAGCCATCGTTGTCGCTTTTGTACCCGATCTGAGATCTCTCAGGTGATCGGTAAAGCCGTAAAACTGCCTCGTGAGCAGATATGTTTGCTCACATGCCTTGATCTGCCTTGATGTTCTCTCCAGTGTCCGCCAATCTTCTCGAGCTTAGCGGCGAATAATCCGAGGGTATTATTTACCAAAATCAACCCCTCGAGGAGGGGCCCAGTGTATTGCGCCGCTTCTGGATGGCGGCAGATATGGACGTACATCCGAAAGTAAGTAATGTAGGCGCCAAACATTAGAAATATGATGTAGATGGAGAGCAGTGGACTGGCCAGCCGTGAATGGCAGGACCTCTGGATAAAACCCGTAGGGCCTGACCACCAGTAGAATATGCTGGTGTGTGGGAGGAGTTCTCCCCTCCCAGGTAAAAATCCCCAGTCCACCAGTCCACAAATGCTGTTATGAATGCCGCGTCTCGATGACAGATAATCAAGGGTGGGTTATTGTGCCCATGAAATCAATATATGGGCGGGTGACGCGAAAGTCGACTTCTATGTCTAGCAGATAGTAAGCAAGAGCTTTATTCTTTAGTCCGGAGGACGAGTGCGGCGACGTACCTGCCAGGCAGTGAGAGAGAGCTGAATAACCTCATGACTGCCCGCCAGGTGACCAACATACTCTCGGCTGAATCCGGTGACGTGTGAACTGGGAGTGTCGGACGAGGATATACCAAACAGGGAAGCAGGAAGATGGGAGAAGGGGGTACATCCTAGTCAAAGGTGGTACATTGATGGGAATAGACCGTGTTTGACCTTAAAGGGCAGTGGCACTTGATGTCTCGTATCTCGGCGAACACCATCTGGGCAGTCAACACGTGCCACAGGTTTTTTCACTGCCGCTTTCCTTCTCCCCACCACCATCCCCGCTTTTGCACTGCAACGAGCGCGTCAAAATGGCCATCAACGGTGTTGAGGGGTCAAAGCACACCGCCGCCCACCTGGAACTCCTCGATAGCCTTTCGGCACGGCAGCTGATGGACTTCCGGAACCACGTACCGTGACGTCACTTACGTTGCGCGTAAGGTAGGGTGCATGGACGATACGCGCACATCACGTGTTTTGGGACATTTTGGATCAAAAACTTAATGGCACCTTTTTCCGTCCCAAATTAAGAAATCTGGTCCCACAGAGTTATGCGTGAGATCCGTGAAAATGTTTCTGTGGGATCAAATTTTGTGATTTGGTCCGGAGAAAGTCGCCACTAAGCCTAGAGTCCGTACCAAAGTGAATTGATGGCTCCAAAATTGGCGGTGTCAAAGTCATGTGATGTGCGCGTATCGTCCATGCGCCCTACCTTACGACGCGTATATCGTCGCGTATACTGACGTGTTGCACCAGATGTACAACCCCGGCTTCATCGCAGCGAACACCGGGATCCTGGACCATGAGTGGATCCGTGCTAATGCTTCTTAGCCGTTCATCCTATGTATTATGCCAGCTTATCCAAGCCCCTAACAGAACACTACATAGTTACATTACGACACCTGATGGTGGTATATGCATCCTCACGTGTGTCCCGTATCTGTTGAAGCTCCTCGACGATCCCGGTGTTACGTCCTTTGACAATGATACAACTTATCAACAGCTTGCAGGGAAAATGAATGGATGGGAGCTCAGTATATTTGCGAAGATTGTCCAGCGTGTTGTGTCCCATACTCATCGCGAGCAGCTTGGATACTAACATGTGCTACATACAGCTGCCTCACTTGTTCGCGCATATATCAACCGTGCCAGCGCGGATTTCTTTCAACTGATATTTGATGAGCTTCAACGCGTCAAGCTTATGATTACGGGGAAACCCATCGCGTTCAAAAATTCGTTCCGGCGGCAATCTGCTTGTCATGAATTCAGACTTGGATTCGGCCCAGATCATTGGTGCCTGCCGCTCGGTAATGAAGCACAATGTTCCTGCACATAGTGGTATTCCCAACGACACGCCGGTCGAGGAAGTTGCGCCACACTTTGTAAAGATTTGCTGGAGGCATGCGAAGGAGTAGTGCTTTGTCTTCCCCATGCATGGCTCCACAACTCACCCTCATCACAGGCCCGTTCACGACTTCCGGGGATGATAAATGCTGCCGACTTCGCCCGCCTCACCGATTTTACCTACATCGATTCGGACGTGACTCTGGCCAAGTTTTCGGAGTTTGTGTACAGTCTCAGCAAGAAGGAAATCACGAGTAAGTGAGTTAACGTTCGATTTTTTTACCTTTCAAAAACTGCGCAGATTGGTGGAAGCATAAGGAGATGAATGCGTGGATCATCCCATACCTTCTCAAATCACAGTCAGCCCTTTCTGCCGACGTATGGGACAGCACGCCTTCGATGACGAACACCAACGAGGCCCAGCATGCCTGGACCAACGTTCAAACGGGTACGAAGCTGTCCGTAGTTGAGGCGTTGATAAGGCAAGTGAATTCTGTTCAACGTTCATGTTTGTACCTCACAATGTCACAGCGCGCAGCGTGTTGACGAGACTGTCGCCGAGGAGATACAGATGTCTCTATGCACCGGTATCTTTGCCAGCCCCAATACTAGTAACGAGATGGTTTCATCGCATGGCGCGGAACGGCCAGCGCCACACCGCCTCAGCCCGCAAGTCTAGAGAGTCACGACAGCTAACGGATGTGTCGAAGGAACTCCAGATGCGCCTCAGTGCTGAGCTGGAGAAACGCCGCGAATCCACTGAGCTGACCAAGGCGCTGAAGGCGGCGAAGAAGGGATCTTCCGAGATTCTCACTGCAAGTTCCAGCGGGCGAGTCAAAACAGCGCCGGCTCGATCAGGTAAAATCTATTCTCGTCCTAACACCCCGTTAATAATTGCTACAACAGTGCCGGGGCACGTACCCTCCACGATGCCGTCAGAAAACACTACATTATTTCCCACCACGCACTGTTCGGAACCGATGTCCGCATTCATCCGCCTCAACCCGCGCCCGATTTCTCAGAGTTCTTCATGCCCTCGTATGATGCGCTCCCCTTTGGTGCCCTGACAGCACCCCCGGCGCTAGAGTTCCCGCCGACCATCTCAAATATAGCGCCCATGGAGTTCTCCGGGATTGATTTCAGCACTTTCGACATAGACGCGTTCTTCGGTTTCGATCCGACCTTCATTACGTCGATCCGCAGCCGGATTATACGAACTCGTTCGCACCATTTTCCCCGACCGATCTCGGTATCCATCGCTCTCTCCGACCATATTATTCTTGTGCTAATATTAATACTTTACAGAATCACATCCGCTCTCTTTGACAGATGCAGCTTTTAATAATTTACCGCTTCTCCCTCCGCCGCCACCCCAGTCTCCCCCGCCAGCCGCCCCGCCCTTTGAAAAATTGTCAGAGGCAGGTCCCAGTGCACCCAAAGCAAGGCGGTCTCGACAAGAAGTTGATGAGGCCAATATACTCACCTCCACGCGTTCCAGAGAGCCCACAGAGAAGCGCAGGGCCACTGAAGGGGATCCCTCGGACCGTTCGCAAAAGAAGGGAAAGCAGCGGGTATGACTTGTTGCTTTATATCCGGCGCACTAACTAACTCGCGATTTCAGGCATAGAACTTCCACTTGTAGTATCAATTTTTGTAGTCAATTCAAGCTGTTCTTTCCGAGATGTGAACAGATTGAGCAATTTCAATGGCGAGAGCGCTCGGCCATGGCATCCGTCAATACTAATGGGATGCCGCAGCATGTACCGTATTTGAGCCCAGGGGCGGTACATTGTCGGCAAATGTGCCAGGTTTGCGGTGATGTACCGTGGATGGGGCCGAATGTACCGGGCATGGCATCTACCTGCCGATCGAGTTTGGTCAATCCCGGTGTCGGACCGGATGTTGCGAGGACGCGTCGGGCGCGTTAGACGTGTGAAGTGCGGGGGAATTACCACATCGAGAGTGCGGTAGTGTCGATGTGGTGGGCTTGGTCATGGTGCTTGTAGGGCTTCTATTTCCTTATAGGGCTTAACCGAATGCACCCGATTAGGGTCAGCTGGATGGGGATTGAAGCTCAACTGGATTCGGCAATAGTTCTCACGTTTCGGATTTATCCGGACACTGCTCGTGAATCGGTGTCAACTTGTTTCAACTCGTTCTTACCCAATAACACATTTCTTCAGCCGATTTTAAATGCTACTGTTCATTGCACATCTTGAGTTCATATGAATACAGCTGTCCAAGTTTGAATATTCATCAGAAACCCATAAGTGAAGAAAAGATCTCATAAATGCATTACAGCAGGAAAACTACATATTTACTGAAAAGACAGCCTCGTTACATTTGGAATCGGGTTGGAAACTGTTCCTTCCTTCACACCACATATTTCCACAATCACCACAAGGGTTTTGGCAACTATCCTTTCTGTAACCACCTTTACATTCAGGATCTCTGCACTTCTGGCAGGTCTTCTTTCGACATTTCGGCTTTTCCTCCACAATGAAGGGATCATCCGAATTGGCTGCACCGATTTGTCTCCGCTTGACTCCAGTTATAGAAGATTCCACATTAATGCGCAGAGTCGTGGTGCTTGAAGATGCGAGAGTTCCTGGTGCAACCCAATCACTTTCATTGAAGTTGTCCGCAAATTGTATCAACCCCTCCAGTTCAACCTCTGATGGGAAACTGTAGGCTGCAGGCTCCACATTGCTTCCAGGTAACATAGCATTCGATAAATCATTAACTCCATAGTTTGGAGAGCCATGGCTATAAAGTGGTTGTTGCACATCTCGAGAGGTCATAGTCAGCACCGTTGGAGGCCTATACTCGCGGAAGACTGTATGAGTCGAGGATGCTTCATGGGGAGGTTTAGGTAGAATCAACTGGCCAGTGGCCTGTGCATTTTCCGAAGTTCTGTCCCGAAGCCCTGTAGAGGTGGGCGCCAAAATGGTAACCATAATTGGGGCTACAGAACAAGTAACCAGTCCACGTTCATCGCTCCGATGTAACCGTTGGAGAGCTTTAAGTTGAGTCACAAGAATCTATATGAAGTTTGTTTAATCGAAGCCTATCTC
Organism: Mycena rosella; assembly: GCA_029378255.1. Lineage (NCBI taxonomy): Eukaryota > Fungi > Basidiomycota > Agaricomycetes > Agaricales > Mycenaceae > Mycena > Mycena rosella. The sequence continues at coordinate 6,163 of JARKIE010000927.1, forward strand.
AACATATAATCCCGTTTAAGCACTGATTTGTCCAAACGGTGTGGTGGCTTAAACGGGATTATATGTTAAGACATACATTGTTTAAGCAAACTTCATATGGTTACTGCTGACAGTGCCTATCTCTGATTCGTACCGCGGATCTTCCTGGCGGCCCGGCCCGTAATAGGCGCGTTTGATTCCAGTCGCATCAAGTATAAGTAACATTTTCGAAACAGAAATGTTCCGAACACTGCCAGAATTTTGGACCTGCGTCTGTCGATGAGTCGATTGAGCTCACTGAACAGCGTTCCAGAGCCAAAATACACGCTTGATTTGCATGACTAGCGCTCGAGTCAAACGAGCTCCCTCCACCGCCTATTCTAGCCCATTTCCGAAGTATAAACGGATGTGGCCTCCGGCGCTACCAAGCCTGAGAAACACCGTATCAGCTCTGGAACAGGTGAACGAGTTTGAGGAGAGTTTGGGCAGGAGGGAAAATAGTTCTTCTGGGAATTTACCTACGGCGTGGGTTCAAGTCGAACGAGCGATCATGATTTCCTAGATCTTGGATCCGAAACAGACACGCGGCGAGCGCTAAGAGGCCTTTCTGTGATGTTCTTCTGCCTGGATATGCGTGGATTATTTCTGTAGCAATTTGGATAGACGGGGAGTTTTGTACTTGCGAAGACAAAAGAAAAACCCAAGGCAATCATACAGCAATGGCTCGGGACGCACAGCGGGCTACCGAGTCTTGATATCCTCCCGGTGAGTTGAATGAGTACGGTCAACATAATTGGGGGAGAAATGAGTCAACAAAAGGGGAAAAAAAGATGTCAACGTCCCGAGCCTCGCCTAACTCGCGAGCATCACCAGAGCAGATCAGTGGAATGAGAATACTGACAGGCAACTGCTGTAATTTTTAATCTGGGTGCATAAAAAATAAAACGGAAAAGGGAGGGGAGGAGAGGACGTACGGGACCGCCTAATTCTAGGGCCAGGGGGAGCGCGACGCGCCGGCGCAAGGACGCCGTCGGCGACGAAGGGGTATTCAGATTTGATGTAATCGAGCTCGCCGCCGCGGACTGCGCTGGAGCTGACCCTGGTAGGTCTTGGTGAGGGGAAACCCGTGAGAAGATGGCGGAAGCTTGGTGAAATATTCAAATTGCATTGGAAATGAGACATTACTGCATGGAGGTTCAGCGGCATAGGATTTCCCAACACCATGATAGGACATGATTCACGAAACGACGCCTTCCACCGGGGTGTGGTCGATCAAAAGTTGAAGTTCCGAGACGACGGGCTGCAGCCCAACAAGGCGTCGAGGAATTGCTGCATATCGTCCTTCGGATCTGTTAGCGTGCAGGATGTCGGATGGATAAAATCGCGCGATGAAGTTTGGCACACGGTACAAATTCAAATTGCATTCATTGTCAACGATACATTAATAGTACATACATGTACGGTAGGCGAGAGCTACGCGGTTCGTTTCCAAACGAACCACGAGGCTCAGCCGGCGTGGGTTCGAACCTCGATGGAGTAAACACGGCGGTGATCAAAATATTTTACCGCGGGAAAATCGGCCTAGAACTTGGGTATCCAGTTACCGCGGGAAACTTATACCTAGGGAAAAAATAAGGTAAAATTGATACCAATGTTTCTCGGGGAAAAAGTCTGACTTTTACCACGGATAAGTTGAGGGGAAAAGTCCAATTTTTTGCGTGAGTTTTTGCCGCGGAAAAAGACCACATTTTCCCACGGGAAAGATCCGCAGAGTAAAAGTCAGACTTTTCCCACAGTCAACTACCGCCAAACCGCGGTAAAAGTCTGACTTTTACCGCGCTCGGATCTTTCCCGCGGGAAAAAAACTGCCTTTTTCCGGTGGAAAAACCCACGGAAAAATTGAACTCTTTCCCTCGACTTGCCTGCAGTAAAAGTCCACCTTTTTTGGGGAGAAAGCCGGGAATTAATTTTACTTTACTTTTTCTTGGGGTAAAAGTTTCCCACGGTAATTGGATACCCAAGTTCTAGGCCCATTTTCGCGCGGTAAAATTATTTGATCACCACCGTGAAATATTTTTCACCATTTCTGGCTTCGAACCAGCCTCATCCATCACCCTCATCTCAGCATCCAAGCTCACTTCCCAAAGCACAGAAGCAGCTAGACTCGTAACCAGTCTGCTACGGAGTGCAACAAATGTGGCGAGCACTGTTGCCGTAGGCAGACTGGTACTGTTCGGAGCTGTCAATTGAGACGGGCCTGAGTTTGAATTTATTGGGCGGTGCCGATCACGGCATCACGGTGGCTGAGCCTTGCCATCAATTTTGATGTAACTTTGAGTCTTGTGTACAGGCCGCTCAATCCCTACGGATAATTCTGAGAAGACAGAATTTAGTTAAAGAAGGATTGAAACCTTCCACCTCTTTGCATTTTGTGTAATAGAGTTAAATTGAACTCAGGGCGGATGGCATCAAAATCCCGCCCGTGCCTTGTGTTTGGTCCGAATAGTACCAGTCTGCCTACGGCAAAGTGCCTGCCACATTTTTGACAGTTGTAGGCAGACTGGTTACGAGTCTAAGAAGCAGCACGTTCCTCGCTTTCGCACCCATAGATGCAGATGCATTGTTGGACAAAGCATTGTTGAGAAATATTCCCTCTGATCAGACTTAGGATTTATCACTCACACATTCATGTGTCGCCGGTGGAGCAAGAGCCCTCTTGAAGTTCACTGGATTTCATCCTCTTCTGCACTTAAGTTCAGGCCAGGACCGCCAGGTCGGGCGTGAACACTCCTGGCATTTGGATGGGGGAAGCAGCAGAGCCTAGGGTGCTAGGGGATTGATTCAATTGATAGGACAGCATATAGAACCTCGTGTGTGGCGGCCTGTGGCGGCGCATGGGAAGATGACGAGGTCCAAGGGTGACTCGCCTGAACTGGACACTATCAATTTGCTGCAGGAGTATGGCCTGTCAGTCATTGCGTTTTGTCTTTCCTTCCTTCATGGAGATTCATTATTTAACACCTGTTAGGCATCCTCATGCAAATTTGTCAAGATCCACCTGGCAGATGTGATCCATGGCGACCCTTACCACATATGTGCCACCCAGTGTTGTTCAAGTTGCGGAGCCGAAGCCCCCATACAGAATTAATGAGTCCTTACTCGTACTGGCACTCTGTCTCTGCTTGCAAACTGCACAGTTCCTGATCGATTTTGGGCTCTTATACCACTCCAGCCTTGTTGAGGACAAAGCTGTTGATGTACGTCTTGTAATGCATGTTTTTATCGGCGCACCCAGACTCGGAGCCGCTATTTGTGTGCATGCTTAGCATGTACGAGGTGCAGATGGGAAGACTTAAAAGACTAGGCTACTACCAGGTAGCGGCGATTAGACAATGGTGGGCTTTACTTCCATCCCAATGTTCACAGCTAACATGTTCTTGTGTTGCTATGCAGGCAGAAGTGGAGTATTTTGAGATAAACATCCTTCCTGTAATGGCAGCAGAAGCCATCAATCAATGTACACCTTTCCTGATTTTCACTCACCAAACTGTTCCACCAATTTTGACCCCCCATCCCGACAATAATTGTTTCTTGCACTTCACCAAGTTAAAGAGAATACACAGGTGTCTGAAGCCAAAGTAAACCAAATCCCGTTTACATGACAGAAAATCAAGAAATTGAGTGGAAGCTTTTGTCTTTGAAGATATTCAGGTTATGATATGGCCGGTTCTGTTATGTATAGTGAATTGAGACTCAAGTTTTGGCGCCCTGACCATCCATTGCACTCCAATCCTATTGCACATAATTCCAGTCCCAGAAGTTCTCAGCTTCAAAACCATGATATCAGTGGTCGCCAACAAATGGAAGTTGGCCATGTACTAGTCCTTCAAATGTGATCAAAGAATACTCTGCCGGATGTGTGTCCTCTCGAGGCGAAGCGATACCTTGAGAGGGTTGGTACCTTGAACCCCTGGTGTGCTCAACCCCATTCCATCGGAACCCATCAGCTAGATGGGCGTAAATGAAGTGCGCAGTTTGTTCCTTCCTGTCATCTGTGTAAATTTAAACTGGTTAGTGAATAGCTGCCAGTCATAGTCCTCTTCGCCAACCGGTTGCCGACCGAGACTTTGTTTTCGACCATGGGTTGGAAATCCCTTCAGGCATTGTAATGTTCACATTGACGGGCTTAACGGGGCATGGGTGACAAGGATAGCACTGCGGACAGGGTCGGTGAAGCTGCGGATCAAGTCTTTTGGGGCGGTCGGCGGTTGTTGGTGAGGAAGGTAGTGAAGGAAAAAATAAGGTCACTGGCGGGTTCGAACCGGCGCCAGCTTGAGCTGCGCGGTTCGTTTGAAATCGAACCGCGTAGCTCTCGCCTACCGTATACATGGGAAGGTTAGCGGACGGTGCTTACATTACACCATACTCTCGAGACATAGAACTACACTCAAGAGCATCCAATCCAGCAACGGGTAATCGATCGAAGACAGGCACGGGTCGCATCAGCCCAACAAATCGTCGCGGAAATCTTGCATACATCATTTGGATCGTTCGGTGGCAAGAGCGAGCCGTCGGGGAGGGGCAGGGGCGGGGCCTCTGCGTAGGAGGGGGCGGGCTTGCGCTTACACTGCCCGAGCACGCCGACGGGCTTGTTTAGGTTCTTGGATTTGCCACGAAAACGCGTCTTCAGATCTGCCCGCACATCCATCCATTCAGACATCCAGACATGATGAGATTGTGAAAGCAAACGCACCCCAAATCGGCTCGGCAGCAGCCTTCACCCGCCCGAGCGCTTCTCTGAGTCGTCCGCGACGCGCTATCGCTCGGGAACGCCGCAAGATCCACCTCGGGCTCGCCGTCCGAGTGGAGCGCATGTTCCGGCTCCGTGTAGCGGTCAGGGTTGGTGCCGAGGTGGCGGCGCGAGAAATCTTGCGCGAGGAGCCGCCGCCGAGGACGTTCGGCGCTGCCCGAATTCTGCGGGGCGACCGAGGCCTCCGTCCCGGGCGCGCGCACGGAGGTATTTGCCCAGGCCACCGCGCGACTTGCCGCGTGCGCACGCGGGGTGCCGGAGGATGCTTGAGCGTCGGACATGGTGGTAGCGAGAGGCGCGACTTGTCATGATTTCACTTCGATGTTTAGCTCAACCTGAAGATATAGAAGAGTCAGCAAAGGTTCGGGAGAAAAAACCGGAGGGCAGCAGACCCCGTATGTGACGGGGTGAGTGAATGGTCATCGGATATGTGACGGACACAGTTTCGCGGGACGACGGCACGAGTACGGCTCGTGCGAGGGTGGTGGGAGCATAGGAGGGGATGGGTTGGGTGGGTAGGCTAGGGAGGGGATTGGATGGGAGGAAATGAAAGTATACGCCGAGACGCAAGGAAATAAATGGCAAGCGAAATGAATGGAATGAAGCAAGAGCAGGGAGAAGAGAGCAGCGAAGGAAAAGAATGGAAGTACCAACGCACCTCGGCAGCGCGACCTTGAGCACGACGTGCTCCTGCTCCTGCTTGCGCTGGGGCCGCTGCTTGCGCCACAGGGGCAGCGAGTAGCTCTTCGTCAGCATGCGCGGGGCGCTTCGAGCTCGCGAACGGCACGTCCGGGATGGTCGATGAGCACGCACTCCGCGTCGAAGCGCACCCGCGTCGTCGTTGCGGTCGTAGTTGTCGCTAGTGCTGGCCAAAAATATAATATGGTTGAATATATTTTGAATATATTCAGGTGAATATGGATATAATACAGCTCTCGGACTCTCCTCAAAATACGAATACAAGTGAATATGAATACAATACAATATGAATATACGATATGCGCTGAGCGTATTCAGATATATCCGAATACGGAAAAGTGCTCCTACTGCCGGCCCTTTACTGTCTGAAAATATCCCCCGGCACACTTCAGAGAATTCAATCTCAGTGCGGGACTTGAAAGCCGGATCTGATTCGTATACAGGCATGAGTCGGCTCGGCCATGGCTCTGATATTGAAGGAGTTTGATTGCATCATAATATTGTGATGTTCATGAAATCCTCTCAGGACTGGGTTCAAGTAGACCGGTAACCGGTCTGTCTACGGGATCAAAAGTGTCGGTAAGCTTGCTCCATAGACAGATCGGTTACCGGTCTAGGGTTCAAGGAGTTATTTGACCCAATTCTCATCTGGAGGTTCACTTGACACATTAACATCCATTTGGAAGCTCTACCACTGCCTTTTGTTCCTTCTGGAAGACAATTATTTTCGCTCAGTGGGTGACTTCCCGTAAGCATAGATAAATTCCCGAGAATATTTATTCCTGCCGCCGCCACTGCCGAAGCAGCTGTCAGGACCCCATTAATGAGCAACCCAAAAGTGTTCAAGATTTATTTGGAATCTAAGAAAGTCTGTAGGGGGGGGGGGGCTACCCCCTTACAGATAGCCCCCCCCCCCCCTACAGATTTTATCAGATGAAATAAAATGTTTTCGCATCAAATGACCACTCTTCACCCTCTTCCTCAACCACCAAGCCGCCGATTCATGTCGTGAAAACTCAAGTAACCTCCCACTACCCATCGGAGTGCATTCCGGCTCTTCTCCAAGGCTGAAGATAAGTTAGATTTTTTTATTCTTTCTTATGGGAATGCGGGTCTGTGGTAGACGACTTGAATATCTTATAGTTTGATGCCATCACTGGCACTCCCAAACAGGCCCAAAAATGCGCGAGGAATATTCTGTGCTTACGGGAAGTCATCCAGTCATCCAGTCAAACCGCAGAATATATCCAAATATATTCAAAATATATTCATATTCACTTGGCTGAATATGAATATGATACGATACAAATACGATACGGTCCGTCAGTAATGAATATAATATACAATACTTCAAATGGCATATTTATATCATATTTGGCCAGCACTAGTTGTCGCCAGAGAACGGGTCGCCGGGATAGTACTAGTATTGAGGGTCAATGTCGAGGCTGCGGTAGAGGAGGAGGGGGGCGTGCAGTGGATGTGCTCGTCGCAGTCATCATCGTGGAAATCGTCGCCGGAGCCCACCAGAGAAAGCCTCACGAGGAGGAAGGAAAGACTCAAAGAGGGAATAATTATATAGCGGGTTCGGAACAAGCCGCCTTCTCAGATCACATGACAGCACGTGCTCCGTGATGCATTCTGACAGTGAGATTGGCAGTGAGGAGGGCTTGTCTCAAACTCGGGAAAAAAGGGGATGTGTTTGGCACGTCCTCTTGCAACAGAAGGCACGCCAAACCATCTGGTCATCTGTGATTATTTGTTCATAATATCCCAAACAATGAATCTGCAGCCTCAGAATTCCCCCCCACAAGAATTGGTCCCCCGATACTGCTTGCAACATGTGCTTGTATTATAGAAAAGGTAGTCCCCAAAGATTGATTCAGATCAGACTAGGTTTTGGACCTGTACATAATCTGAGGGGACAGAAATCTCCATTAGCTAATTCTAGTCTGCTTAGAGCCTTCATTCGTATTTTTACACCAAGGAACAACCTTTCTATGCTCGATAAATGTTTTCCAGCTTTGTGCATTATTTGTGACATCCTGCGGGCCGCCAATAGCTGGGTCTCGTCACGGTGTCACACCTGATCGCATGGACAAAAGTGAGTTTAGCAGACGAATCAACGACTTTCTCAGTCATCTTTGGCTAGACAATCTTCTCTAGAGACCCCTGAGATAGAAACTAAGTGCAAAAGAGAGAATTAGAACAACTGGAGCGAAAGTAAGGTACCAGGGGATAAAATGCGATGCAGAACACGGTGAATGAAAGGAGCTGCCTTGATAATGATCCAAGGGACGGTGTCGGAGATAGCGAGCAACGGACTCGGAATTCCAACAGTCTCCCGCCGCATCCTTCTCGTGCTAATTAACGTCGCTCGACATCGTGAATGGAGCTCAAAATTCGAGCTAACGCGCGAATATGAGCCAAATCGCAACGGCGCCGCTCCGCCGGAGGTGCCTGTATGTACTATGAATCAGTCTCGCTGTCACTCGCGATCGTACGAGCTTGGGAATTCGGTGTGCTTTATTTTAATTGGGCGACGATTGACTTCCTAGGCCGTCACCGGGATTTACGGATCCGGACGGACACTGTATTATCACATTCAATTTGACCGTCACGCATCACTCCCCCCTTGGTCAATGACGAATATTGATGTTTCGTCGCGCGTCACCCCCCCTTGGTCGAATGTAATTTTCATCACGGAGGCGTCAAAACTGCTCAAAATCTCCTCCGCGACATGTAAATTTGAAAATTTTCGTTCAGGTGGTCGAAAATTTCGGCTCTGTCACGCGAAATTTTGGCCCTGGTCGAATGGTCGAACTGGTAATTCGGGTCACGCGTCACACCCCCGGTCGAATTGAATGTAATTATACAGTAATCAGATTCTATCGGAACCTTGGAATATTAATGTGTGAACTTATGGCTGTTGGAGAACGGCAAGTCACACGAGCGTGGGCACGGAGCAGGATATATACGCAGAAACGGTACGGGGGGTACAGGTGCGATGGGAGATAAAGCTAGTGTTGTATACGGAGTCTAAAGCAATATATGAGGTGATCGAGAATGCGCAGTAATTGCGACGGAGAGGGGAGGAACCAAGACGACGCTTGACAGGCCTATTTCAACAATGGCCTTCATCATTCGCGCATACCAAGGAGCGATACAGTGCGTTCAGGGCATGGTAGTGCTCGGGGTGCATCCGCTGTTCATGTGGAGGGGCTTACTCAGAAGTTTTTCCAGCAGAAAGAGCTTGTTCGACTCGAGCCCAAGCCATATCCTTGGAAATATGGTTTTGTTCAAGGCCTCGCAAATTCTCACTGAACTCACTTGTATAACCAGAACCAATTCATGGATTTCAAGGCTTGGTAGCGCCCGGGACGCATCCGTCCTCCGTACGAGAGCAAAATAGATAACAAATGCGGGAAGGTGCTCGTTTGACTCGAGCCCAAGCTATATGCAGTGTTCCTCGCCGCCGGAGGCATTGGTGGTGAGCCTCCATCAGGGCCTCCACCGCAGTTTACCAGGGTTCCATTGCTCAATTACTTTGTAGGATATATACTTACCATGTTCTCTACTGTCTCAGATCATTATATGCTGATTTCATGCCTCTGTGGGTGAATTACCATGCCATCAGATATGTGCAAATTCAATACTCGCCGTTAAAAAAATACCAGATCAATCCTGGCCCCAAGGACCACCGAAATCATTGAAATCCAGGCCTAATTGATTATCCAGAGCATGGGATTCAGGTTTCTGGGGTGATTGAACTGCTCCGACCTGCTGAATGTGGGGTCCCAATTTGGGTCCCTATGAAGAACGAATAAAAAGAGACACTCCACTATACTGTTTATGTTGTTATCAGAGTTTTTGATTTCCACTTTCTAGCTTTGAACACTTTGAATTTGTCTTGTTGGAGGTGTCGGAGGTGGTGGAGGCCTCCATTGTTCTGCCATTCTGGTTACAAATCAGGGTATTGTGCACTCTGTATCCTCCAATGTATCTATTATGAAGCTGTAGGATATCAGGGTATCGCCTTATTACCAATTTTGTCACATCACACTACAGTCATTCCAGGGTCCTTGCATCAATGTTTTGTTTCTGCCCGTTTGAGACCAGTTATGGACGGAAATGGTAAAACTACCATCTAGGTACATAGTCCACATATGCCCTTCAATATGTACCATATAGAATTTCGAGACTCAAAGCCATTCTGTGGTGGTGAGGCAATCATTGTCATTCAAGGACCACAGATCATTTCTTCACACAAAAATAAATAATGTTTTTGCACTCCCGCATGCTCTCAGTGCTGTGGTTACGAGTACTTATGTAAATCATTTTATTAATCAACTTGAAATGAGGTTTTCAAGGTCTCAGTGAATTGTGTCCCATTTTAAGTTTGTAACGAATTTAGGGCTGTGCTATTATATTTTGTGGCTGTGTCGAAGCACATTTAGTGGCTGTCCCTTAAATCCTCTTCATATTTTGTGAGCAATTAGTGGCTATGCTTGTATTTCATAATCAGTGAGCAATCTTCGGCTGAGTTTGATTCTTCAAAGTGTCACTTCTTTATTCTTGCATCTATGTGAGGAACTTGATAGGCGGGCATGTCCATATTAATATTTCAGCCTACAATGGGAAGAAAGGGCACTTTTAAGAGGCCATGATTGGTTACGAGTACTTATGTAATCGTTTTTGATCAACCGAAATGAGGTTTTTGAGGTCTGGTTAAAAAGTGTCCCAATCTAAGTTTGTACAAAAAAATAGGGGCTGTGCTATTATTTATAGTGGCTGTCCTTTAAATCTCATTCATTCTTTGTGAGTTTATAGTGGCTGTGTTGATGTTTCGTAATCCTCTACTCAATTCTTGTGTGGGTTCGATTCTCTCAAATGGCATTTCATTTTCATAGCCTTGTTCCATAGAAAATTCTAGTCTGAATGAGATTCCAATTCAACACATATAATCAGTGCGGCGCTCCATGATGCGTAGGCAATCGCCCCCGCCCGCGCTTCCATCCCCTGAGGTCCCCACATCTGTTTCCATTCCCGCCTGCTGATGAGTACTGAGCAATGAGCATGGGTTGATCCCTTGCACATCAGTCTTGCTGCGTCGGAGCGCTGGGCTTGATATTCTTCTTATCAGCTCACACAGTTAGATGCGGCGTGAGCACATCAACGCAGTGCCGTCCATGGCCATCGTCTCGCTTATCAACGCTGTAGAGCAAATTACGCACCTTGTTTCGTCACAGCAGCAGCCGAGCGCTACCCGCCGCTTCACATCCCGACTCGTCCCACTGTGCGTTCGCATTGTAGCGATCCCGCCGACTTAATTCGTTGCCTGCTCGTCACCACAGACATCGCGCCGGCCTTTGCAGATGTAATGCTGAGGGCAATTTACGGCTTTTTCGTTCCACATTGTATCGCAGGTTCAAACTTCGCTCTCGTATAAGTTCATGGAATGGCGAAGAGCCTGCACGTTGCACACCTAGTCCGCAGTCCCCCGCGCCCTCCGCTCCGCTCTCATCTTCGCTCTCGGACCTTTGGCTTCTGCATTCGCTTCTCCTCGCACATCCGGCCTACTCGGCTGCACCTATGTTCTCTGCAGGTCGAATATATGCGTAGCATACAATAAACAGTTGGCCAACATCGCTCGCACGCTCGAATTGCAACACATGGATTCAGACATCCGTGAGCTCAAGGCTACTTCCATGTATCACATTGCTGATTATATCCAGCCGATAATGAGATTGTACTCAATACAGACGTAGACATTCCTATCGCTGTTGGATGCCCTGTTTGCGACGGTTTCGCTTACAGTCTTGGACGGCAGAAACACGGACGTTGAAAGCTTCTATATACTGAAAGCGCGGAAGTACGAAGCAGCGCTTACAGATGCCTCTAACATACATTGTCCGACTGCTTGTTTACTTATAAGTTACTAGCAGTTTTGCCCGCCGATGTGGCTTGGGCGAATCTTTCTCTGCCTTGGTCAAGTCTTGGGAAGGGATCGGCCGTTCCTAAATTCATACCGACTTCTCCAGATGAGGAGTGGTACGCGACAATGAGAGCTTTCGTGAATTACAGCCACCGCCCCGGCAAAGTATCATCTGTATGCGTAGCTTGCGGAGTAGCAAATCATAATGCAATTTGACCCTTGTTCTAAGAAACATGCGGTTTGAATCGGAGGCCTTGTGTACTGCAACCGAGAAATTGTAGGACTTTGCCGATCAATGCCGTGGATCATGCCGAGGGTATTTATGGTGAGGCGGCCCTTGGGAAAAAATTCGGCCATCAATGGCACTCTACACACATTTGGGCTGCAGCTCCATAAGATGGTAAGAGAAGGAAAAAAAAGTACATAAGTGCGAGTTTGCCGGGCCATGCCGCGGCCCAGCACCCCCAAGTTCAGTTAGGTACCAATAGTTGCCTTCCAATCTCTCAGAAAATCCCTCTTTGGTGTGCTGCACGGAATTAAAATTGATGCCTTGCTGCCACCATTGGGTCCACCATCAGATGCTCACGTGCACTGCTGAAATAAAATCGGCGCTGTGCTGCCACCACCGCTCCTATGGACCTAGAAATATTCAGGCATCTACTGAGCATCCATATGTAGTCAGTATTATTATTCTTGGAACAGTGATTGCCCCGGTTCTGTGCATTCAATGTGCTTGTGAAAAGCATTCCACCTGGTTTAAACCCCGGTCGTCTCGACGTGCACCTTCGGTTTCATCCCCTCCTGGTTTAAACCGTGGTTCCCCCTGTACTTCCCTGTAGTACTGCATGTATACAGCCCAGAAATGCATTGGACACAGATTAAAACATTAGATTAAACACGGATTAAACGGAGTGAACCCAGCATTGTGCTAACAGCTACACTACAAACTCGAATTAAACCAGGATCAAACCAGGATTTAAACCGGATTAAACCGGCATTAAAAAGACAAGATACAGACCCTACCTGATCACATGGGAAGTGCCCCATTCCATAGGATTGCGACGGGACAAAGCCATGGCGCCTAAACGGACACCTTCGGTGCGCGGTAGGAAAATGGATATATTCCGATCCGAGCTCTCGTCGCTTGAGTCTGGGCTATGTATTCAGCAAGGTCCAATGGGTGTGCAATCGAGACTCACATGAATACCAATTACTCCTGTGCTACTTTGGAGCGTTCTCCTCGGATTTCGCCGTTCCTCGATCGTGACACCTCTGCCACGTGGCCCTAAAGAGGAGCGCACTCGAGTAGCACCAAGAAGTTGAGCAGTGAAACCAAAGGAAGGAGGGGCCACTCACCCGCTGTTTTCTTCAGCCTCAAAATAAAGCCAAGGGTATCGGGTGGTGCCACTCTACCGAAAGTGAATGCCCCAGGGTACCAAGCGTGATGTTGACATCACTAGGTGGAATTGGTTGGTGTAGGTGTACAATCTGGAGCAGCGACGTAGGCGTCAGCTGTGGTCGACGGGTTGATGCGGGCATCTTTGGTCGTCGCTCCATGGTGGTTAGAGTTAAGACTTGGTTAAGATAAGCGAAGGGGCTCCCACTGCTACGTGGGGAGAGGAAAGGATCACGAAACCGGGAATCACCGCTGATTCTGAGTTTCGTGATGTGGGGGGAAGAGCCTTCGGCTCTTCTGCTCGCACCGCCTGTGGCGGGCTGCGGGAGGCGACTGGGGTCGCGCTCCGCGCCGCCACAAGGGATAGGGGGCGAGCGAGGAGAGAAGGGCTCTGAGCCATGGAGACTCTCTCGGGGGAGACGAGTGGGCGCGCCAAAGGCGCGGAGCCAGATCTACCACCCAGAGTGAGAGCTCGCCCCAGATGGCGACGTGCCTGCAGCACGCCGCCGGCTTCCCACACAGGTCGAGCGTCGGGCGTGGAGGGGAACGCGAAGAAGGGGAAAAGGGTGTGAATTGGGGATAAACTAAGAACATACACGTTCGAGTAAGTGTAAGGCTAGGTAGCTAGTAGAACGGATAACACGTGTTAGAGGTCTTTGTCTGTGTTGTGTAAGACAATGCCGTTCGCAAGACGAAAGGCCTCAAAGGCTTTCGCGACCTCGGCGATCTTGTTAGTGTCGTAGGCCTTCCCGACGTTCATCGGCATGATGTGTTCGATCTTCCTCCAGTACAGTAAGAAAGCAAGAGATGTCCAGCCCCGAGCGCCGCGACGACTTCGCAAGGGACGCCCGTGAGGAGGAGCTTGGTGGAGCCGCCGATGCGGAAGCTGTGCCCCACGACGGCGAGCAGCCCCGCGTTCTTCCAGATGTCGAAGCAGCGCCGTAGGAACCAGTCCTTTGTCATCG
>JARKIE010000928.1:0-19878 GCA_029378255.1 Mycena rosella
TCCACACCGCAGCTGAGAGCGTAGTATCTCCGATGACGGCGGTGATCTCGACCCGGGCGGTAGGGAGATGGATGGCGAGCAGCGGATAGACGTCGGCTGGAGCGGGGTTATTCTGGACCAGTCGCAGAACCCGCAACGTGAATGCGTCCTCCGTATACAGGTGATGCCCGCGCGGGTGTACAAACGTCTGAGACTTGCCGAGTGCAAGTGTCAGGTTTACGACGCGGTCTTTCAGGTCTCTGGACAGCGTTTCTCATGGGTGGACGACGAGGAGGCGCTCAAGCATCGGGTTGGCGGGCTCCGTTAGATGGTACACCAGAAAGCGCACACCGAGCCAGAGCAGTTGGAATCCCGCCCAGATAGCGACTGTCGTGCTTGGCTCCTGCGCCATGAAGACATACGAGAGGACGACGGATGCAACAGACACGGCTGCCCCCACCGCCCAGAACAACCGCCAAGTGAGAGTCGTGGCGCGCGGATCCTCGGATCCCCCGAGGACTATCTTTCGTACTCCGCCAGGTCGTCTCACCATGGGGAGCTGCCCGGCAACGATGTCGCGGTCGCCGAACTCGGACTCACGTTTTCTCCCGAGCAGATTCTCGCGCGTCTGTATTACGATCGCGCCGAGGAAGAAAAAAATCCATGGAGCTGCCAAAACCATGCCGAGACGAAGGGGAGCACCATGCCTCCAGAGGACATAGACTTCGGTCAGTTTAGAAGCCGACAAAAGGACGGTCGGAACTTGGAATAAGGTGTAGCGGTGGCGGTAAAAGATGTAGTTCGCATACGCGAATACTTGGATGGGATGTCCAATCGCTGTATCAGGGATACCCCGGAGTAACAGCGAGGTGCAGTGATCCATCGCGTAGACGTCAGTCCATGCTCCGCGCGTTTTGTCATCCTTCGAAAATAAATAAATGAGCATGATTATAATAGATGTGAGGTAAGTGAATCACCCGACTGTTGTGGCAAAATATCGCCAATGGTTCTGTCGTCTTACGTCGAAGATTCACGACGCGATTGGAATCCTGCGTCAGCTCCGCCAGCTCGAGTCCCACTGCTTCGTCAGATGCTGTGCCGCGGACACCTAGGCTCTCGCGCAGCCAGCCGTTGCATGCACCAGCGAAGCAGGCCTTGATAACCGAAATAGTTCCAAACGAGCTTGTTGCCCCCCACGCCACGCCCGCCGCCCCTCTGTTCCCCAATATCAGCGACTCCGCGACGCTGGAACCTACGAGTGCGGTCAAGGCGCCGATTTCCACGAGGTTGTTGCTGAATGCGAATGAGGACATGGCGAGTACGAATGTAGGCCCGTCGTATTGGAGATTGATGAAAAATTTAATTAAGCCTGTCTGTCCGGCAAAGCCGTTTGAAACTCAATCGATCCTCTTACGTCAGGCAAATAGGGATGAGTGCAATAGTCTCACTGTGATGGCATCAGAGAAGCAATATTCCTTGACTGAAGCCGCCATTGGCGCCACTTATGTATTACACTACTAATAAACATCAAATATATCCTTTTCCGTCAGTATGCTCGACGCGTGCTTCCCGCCATCACCCGGACATGCCCACGCCACCGGCGGCGCTCCCCGCTGGCGCATCACTTCTGTCATGTCAGATCAGTCCTGCCGTGTCACATTAAGCTCGGCATTCCTGTCGCATGCTGGCTGTCGTGCCGATGGCGCCGCCTGATGCCTCATCATCAGGCCGGCGTTCAGGCCGATGTGGCTGTGCTCTCATCTCAGCAGCTGCCAAAGTGCCCAACGCGCATGTCACCCCCGCTGCGCCTCCCGGTCGTCAACCTCGCATCGGGTGCGCTTTTTCTCTCTCTTTTTAATGGTGATTTTTCGGGAATTTATGAGCACTGTGGGGCGCACGCTGGGCAGACGGCGGCGTGATGATGCGCAGCGAAGGCGCGCTTCCGGCGCGTCCGGGCGTGTTGGGTGCCCCAAGATCGCTTTTTTTTTCTTTTTAATGGGTATTTATTGAACAATTTATGTACGTTATTGATCGGGGACGTTGGCGACAGCTGTCGGGACAGCGATCACGACAGCAATCAGCCCATCGGCACCGGGCGCGGAGGCGCCCTGATCATGAGGCAGTACGCGGCATGCTCGGCACAGTGCCGAACCTGCTCTGTATGATGCCTTGATCACGTCGCCCGGTGGCGTGCCTGTCATCGCGCGCCCTGTTGCGGATGATGGCCGCGGTGATGCGGCCCCCCGGCCCGCCCGTCCCGCCTGACGTCCCAAACTTGTCCCGAAGCCCTTGTTCCTTCTATTCCCCAATATATTACGTATTAAGTCCGATCAGACAGCTGACACCTGCCAAACCCCAGAAGCAAGTGAGACTATTGCACTATGGACTCTCAGGCAAAGGGCGATCGGGCCGATACCCGTCAGGACTCGGACACACGCCTGTCATTCTTCATCACGCGCGCCAAGGGTGTCGGGTTTCGAAAATGGATATCGGGTCAAAAAGTGTTTTTCAGCCCTGCTTAGGACCCCTCCCTCCGTACTCTTGCCATATAGGGAAGGAGGTTCCCACCCCTAGCTCCGGGCCGCGCCCCCGAGTCATGTGCAAGACCATTGCCACGTTCCGAATGCAGCTGATGTTATCAAGACCGTGTTTCGCAAGTGTTTCCACAGCGTTTCTTGTTGGTTTTGTGAACTAACAGACTAGAAAAAACAATTGTGTGGTAATTTCCAGGTGATATCACCTGTTGTACATTATAGACACTCAGGTTTATGACCTTCTGGCCTCGGAGTTGCCTCGGAGAGCATTCAGAGGGCCTTGTCCGACTCATTTTCGACCACTACACTTTCCCCAACCCCTGGATAATGTTTTTGAAGGTCCTAGACCCCATTCAAAATGTGGGGTAAAAGGTTTTTCTCAGCTCTCCGGGGGACCCCTCCCCCCTAACCCAATATCCGAAATTTTAATCCCGACACCCCCTTGACGCACGCCGCCCAAGCACCTGGTGAGGAAGCTTAAGGGTCAGGTATGTCCCTCCTCATCCCTTCCTTCCACCCCACTTTTCTCTTCCTCGACACACGCTACACCGCCAAAGTGTGGGCATGTCGCCCACAGCTGATACGGTCAGGCGCCGGACACCTGTCGCAAAAAACTGACTGCCACTCTCTGGCCAGATGTTGGCTACCTGGAGCGCTCAGCTTTTTTACACAGCTGGCAGCAACCTGGCCACCCATTTATCTACCACTAGCAGTTAGCCCGTGCTACGCTACGAAAATGGGGAAGAATTCAAAGTTGGCGTGGTAATACATTATTCTTTCAGGTAGTAGGTATGATAGTTTCAGTGCCTTGCACGTCTACCTGCAGAAGACCCTTCCCTTTATCTTCAGACTCCTCGAGCGCACGGTCATCGGCGGTCTTGCGCTTTTTCGCGGGTGGCTGCTTGTCAGACTTCACGTCCGGCCGTTGACTTCCAAAGAAGCCGGTGAACTTGAGTCGTGCAGGGGTGCCGGAATTCACTGGAGGATTCTTTCAGTTTAAGCAGATGAAATATAAAGATATACGCACTGATTTTGGTCGGGCTTTCTTCCGCTTTCGGGGCCGCAGGAGTCTGGCTGAGGAAGGTAACTTTCTCCAAGTCGACAATGAAGTGTTTAACGGTACGGTCATCATTACGTTCGACACCAGTTAGAAGCCCTTCAATAGCAATGGGCTTACCCTTCCCAGGAACGGGCTTGTATTTCTCCCAGCGAGCTGTCGGAGGGAAGAGGCAGCGCACAGGGAAGTGGTTATTGGCGGCCTTCATCGCAGCAAGGTATTGTTCCGCATTGATTTCGAACGTCGAATCCTTCTTGTCCGGATTGCTGGCAGGACCACAAACGTGCACGGTCGCGTGGTGGCACAGATCAAAGCTCTCGGGCGACCCCAGCGGCAACATCTAATTATGAACCATCATCAAATGGAACTCGGATTGAGGGCATAGAACAGACGTACCCGAACAATGTCACCGAAGACATGGTAATCAACAGGCGTGAGGTCCTGCGAATAAACTTCGACAGTCGGTAAGGTACGGGCAGGCTGGATGCATGCAGAATGAGTAGAGGGGAAGGGCAGAGAAATATAAACACGCACATGCACTTCAGCAAATTGTAGCGCCGGTGGTCTGTCCCTGGAAGCGCCCGAAGTCGGACTTCAGCATCCTCAACATCGTCTCCGAGTTCCTCCAGGACCTCGTAGGCTTCCTTGTACATGGCGGCATAAGGATGGGAGTCCATGAGCATGGTCTGTAGGCCCTGCATCGTGTCCCCGCGCAAATCACTGTTCCGATTCATACGCTGCCGCAATGCGACGGTCGGGTCGTACATGTAGAGCTGCGCGTACGAAGGAGAGACACCTTCCGGAGCCGTAAGAGCACCTGACAGGTGGTGGAGGTTGCCCAGAATGCGAAAGACCCATGCATTCGGCCCGTATCTGTTGATGTTCTTGTTGTCGGAGACTCCTAAGGACGTGAAAGCCAGAGCCGCATTGTATTGAGTTATATGGCTACGGAATTCCTGGGCCTGCGCATCGGCACCCGTTAAGAGACAATGAAGCGGCTGCGGAGGCTCCTGCAGACGGTCGAGCTGAACCTTTCCGCTGTTACAGCACATCCCAAAGTCGGGGGTGTGCTTGGATGAGGGCAAAACCCGTTCATCAATCCAGTGAGGAGCCCCGCAATCAGGGCAAGCAACGTTCATGGGGCCGAGGTCATGACGGCCCTCGGGGTCCCGGTATTCGCGACGTGCAGCCATCAGTAGATTGCCCTGGACGGGATCGGGGCAAGGGGGAGGAACTTCATTATTCATCGATATTTATCAGCCACCATGCGGTGCGTCACGAATCAGGACTCACGCGGATCTCTGGCTTCAGCGGTGGCTCGGCGTAGGGTCGCGGGAGGTGTGAATAGGCCATTAGGTAGCGCCTTCGTAGTTTTTGTTAAGTGACTTGTACAATGGAAGCAGGCGACACCAACATACCTGAAGGACGCGTGAATGCTGTGAGCGAGGATTGGGCGGCTGAGAAGACCGGGACGGAAAGGGGCCTATCACAAATATCTGGTGAGGCTGCGTTTAGAGACTTGAAGAAAGTATTCGCACCGATCCCATCAACATCCATCCTGTTCTCCTGCACCTCGCGTTCGGCGCGTTCCCGCTCTCGGTGTGCACGCTGACCTAGCTGTGCCTTGCTGAGGGGACCCTCTGGATCTGCGCGAGGAGGTCATGTGCGTTTGCGTTTGCAGGTTGGGGGGAGTTCTCTCTCCCGTTCTTGCCTCTCACGCGCTTGCCGTTCGGATTGGGCAAGAGATCGCGCATTGGGACGCGCTCTTGGCGTCGGTGATGCTGTTCGCAGCACGGGCGCCCTGTTCTCGTCGGAGACGCGTGAGTAACTTGGCAAGCGACGCCGTTGCGGGCTGCCATCTTGACGCAGCCGAATCTCGCGGAGAATTTGACGCTGGTGATGCTGCTCACGCTGAGGCGACGTTGGGGGTGTCTGCATCTTGCTGCGAGGAAATCGATAAGCCCGAAGTCTGAGCTTGGTCGGGGATGGGCGGCCCACGGTAGATAGACTTTGGTTAGTTAGGTCGCGCAGATTTCACTTATTGTGGGAGGTAGGAGGCAAAATCGATATATTCGGTTACGGTCCTATGGACATGTGAGGGAGCTGGAGCGGCGTCTTACATAGAGGGAGTGTGGAGCGATGTGGAGCGAGGTCGCATTGAGCGAAGAAGTCGTGTGGCAATGAGGCGGTGTGCCGTTGTTTGGTGTGCATGATGTCAGTGGAGCGTCGTCAGCCAATCAAATTGTGTGGCCAGACCCAAACCGTGTTCGATTCTTATATAAATGTAATCCGGGAGCCTGGGTTCCACGTAACACAAGATATTTTACCAGACAGCTGAAATCATTGTACAAATTCCAGCAGGAAAACCCTCCTTTGATAATTCCCCAACCAAGTATGTAAAACCAGCTATTGTCTGTGGCATCTTACATGTAGGTTTTTGAAGTTTGTCTTTGGTTTTTAGGATCCTGGATTGCTCTAACCGAACAATCATTCGTCCTTTCATGAACCACATCCGAGTCAGTGCAAATAGAGGCAGATTGCGTTGTGTTCGAAATGAAGTTATTCAAACTCCGCTCCATCACATCATTGCTGTCAAGGTTGCCATGGCGTGATTCAATTGGTTTGGTGTCCTTTCTTCTTCCCTCTCCTCTTCCCGCTCCCTCCACCCCTGGTTGTTCCTTCCGGCTTCAAGCATCAAGCCACAAACTCATGGCCTTTCATATCAAGCCCCCGCAAGTGTCATCAATCCTCCGCCGGTTTCAAGCGCTAAGCACAAGGCCAAACTTCCCATCGCAAGCACCTGCAAGTATCTGCCTTCAGTTCATCGAGCTCCAAGCCTCAAATGTGTGGTTCAAGTGTCGGGGCCCCTTCAATCGCCATCCTCTCCAGCGACGAGGGCGACGCGATACTGGCATGCTGTAATCAATGATCATGTTCGGCACGAAGATTGAGACGGACCACCCCGTCAAGTCCCAGCCGAGCTCGCCCCGGGGGAGTGCCTCATCAAGATCATGCACCGGTAAGCTTCCATTTGTCGGTGGTAGAACCGCACTAACATACACATAGAGGGTCATCTCATATGTGGACCACATCACACCCATTCCCGCGGGCTTCGACACCAATGCCACCACAAGTATCCTCACGGTACGCCTTTTCATTCTGTGCTGGGGATCCTGCTCACCTTCCTTCCCAAATCTGCAGGGCTTACCGCATGATCAAGTACAGCAACACCAGCACCGGCAACTGGATCATCATCCCTGGCGCCGGCGGCGGCCTCGCAGTCGCATATCTGCGCGCGAGCGGGATGCTCATGGCGGTCGGCCTTGCCGACCACGCGATGCTCAACACACTGGGGACAATAAGCAATATAATGACCCTGTATATTTTCAGTATATCCTCAGTATTTTACAAAAATCCTCAGAATATACACTCAATATAAAGGGTCCGTATATGCTCAGTATTTTACATAAATCCCAAGGAAATACCCAGAATATCCTGGGTCCAGATATGCTCAGTATATTAGCTAATATCCTGAGTATATCCTTACAAAATCCTGAGTCCATATATGGTAGCCATCAGACCTCAGTATTTTGCAAGTATATTGCAACCAAACAACCTAAAAAAAGATAGGAACAATTGCTTAACTGGGTAATAATAGTTGTCCCAACTACAGTTTCTATAAGAGGGATTCTGATTTGTGGCTGTGCCATTGGAGGCTATACATTGGGTTGTATGATATTTGGACCAACACCTCTTCTTCATGTTCCTTCATGTTCTTCTCCTTAATTTGTTTTTTCTTTCCAATTATCCGCTTTGGCAGCAGAGACATTGGGGTGGCTAGGTTTGGCAGCAGGCTACCATTTCTCTGATTCTCCTGGTCACCAGCTTTGGCAGCAGGCAATCAGGAGCCAGCTTGCTTTGGCAGCAGGCTGTGTTTTTCCCTCTCTTTATTCTTCAGCTTTGGCAGCAGAATTACGGAGGCAGCCTGCTTTGGCAGCAGGCCACAACTCTGTTTCTGTTTCTTATCACTTCTGGCTACTAAATTCCCCTTTGGCACTTTGTCTTTTCATAAACATTATGAATGGCATCACTCATATTTTGTAGAGAGGATAAAACTAGTAGTGCAGGGTATGCCCAGAAAGTGGCTGTAATACAAAAGGGCAAGAGGAGAAGGTCAAGTATATATATGGGTGGGGAAATTGGAGAATCAAAGTCCCGTGACCATAGAGTAAGCCCTATGGTCATATGATTTATTACTGAATATAGAAATAAAGCACGTGACACCTCAACACAAAAGAATGGTAGTTGAAATCAATACAGTTGACTGGCTCATAATGTATAATGCTCATAACACATAGGATCTGGGATCCACTAAACTACTGATTTACGCTGCAGAAATGTGGTCATAATGCATAGGATTTGGCTGAATTTTGGGGGAACAGACCTTATGCATTATGAGCCAGTCAACTGTAGTGTCTTCAATAATAAGGCCAACACTGTCTAAAAGTCAGAGAAATAAGGATGCATCAAGATGCAGAAAAAAAAAACTCTACCAGGTTTGAACCCAGGAGCCTGAGGAGCAGTAGCTTATGTCATTGAAGGTCACAAGCTCCCTCAACCAGCCAAACAAACTCATGACCAGGGTCATATGACATATGGTACATGCTCCCTTAGCCTAACTTGTTAGAGAGCATGAACCACAATCATGATGAAGTAAGATTAAGTTTGGTAACCCATGAATATACAGTGGTGTTATAATGATCTGCATGGGGCCGTTCCAGCTCATTTCTGGCCTAAATGACTTCAAATAAAATTGCAGCATGAAATAAACAAAGTTTTGAGAAGTTTTACACACTTTAACCCATACCATCCTTGTGCGGTTTCCCAGGAAAAAAAAATTGGTGGTGTCAGAAACATTGACTTTGTGGATTTACCTTGGAGACAAAACCTCTACTCACCTGAAAGTATTGTAAAATGAACATTATCTACATTTTAGTTGTCCCAAATCACTCTGGATTTGAGCTCGAAATGTGGCACTTAAGTCAGTGATTTTTAGCATTTTACACTCAAAATGGTCAAAACTACCCAAATGCTCAACTTGTACGTGCCATTGTGAGCCCAAATCTCTATCAATTCATGTGAACTAAAGTGGTAAGTGGGTCCAATTTACAATACTTTCAAGGGATATAGGCCATTTTTCAATACAGGATGAAACCAGGGAGTCGGTTTTTCAGAAAACACCCAAATAATTCATTGTGAGAGGAAGACATGGGTGAGGTATGGTTTTAACTGCTCTAAAAATCCTAGAATCACTTGACATTCATGCCAGCATTTTATTTGAAGTGATTCAGCCAGAAACAGGCTCAAACAGGTGTGTGCAGAACATTATAGCACCACTGTATATTGCCTTAATAATACCATGATAAATATCAGGTCATTATATGCATAAATATATGATGTACCACTCTAGATGTGCACCAAAACATCTCTTACTATAATATTAACAGTGTTGTCATGCTAGAAGGTCACATGACCCCAAAAGCACTTTTGGGGTCATGTGATGCTTGGAACCAGTGCACAGACCAAGATGAGATAATCAGATCCATTTTGGTCTCAAGTTTAACTTTCATGGTTCTTTATTTAGTATGTAACACGGTCCATGCTGTACATGTGAACTGTGGCTTTCCATGGATATTATAATATTGTCATGTTTAATGGCTCTATATACACCCTACAATGTTCCTTTGATAATTGTGATTTGATTCACATGTATATAAATTCTTCTGGCCCTCAGAGGCCCCAATATGACTTGAAATGAGCCAGATCAGTCCCATCAGAACCATAACAATCAATTGAGGTTCTTTCTGCTACATCCCCTTTGCCCAAGCAGATTTCAGGTGGGTACAACATATAATCATATGTACCAGAGTGTTTATGCATTTGCCAGGATTCATTCCACTCTGTTACATCATAGTTCTCACCGAATTTCATCAAACTGGCAATAATCACCCAGATGACCATTTATTGGGTGAGAGCTGGAAGTGCAGCCAAAATCAGGTTGAAACATAGCTAGGATTATGTACAATTAGTTGGACAGCCTACATACACACCATGACACTGCATAATACCACATCTGACACTATAGTTCTTATTGTTTTTTTAGTTGCAGCCACTCAAGAGAAGGAATGAGAACAGGCTCTTGCAATTTGTCCTCTATTATGTAGGCTGAAGTTCAGAAGTTTTGAATCTGGTAAGCAATCCCCTCCATTAATCTAATCATGCTCAGATAATTGACTCTTGGTGTGACGACTATTATTACTCAGTTAAGCAATTGTTCCTATCTTTTTTTAGGCTGTTTGGTTGCAATATACTTGCAAAATACTGAGGTCTGATGGCTACCATATATGGACTCAGGATTTTGTAAGGATATGCCCAGGATATTAGCTAATATACCGAGCATATCCGGACCCAGGGTATTTCCTTGGGATTTTTGTAAAATACTGAGGATATACTGAGGATATACAGGGTCATTATATTGCTTATTGTCCCCAGTGGGAGGCAGTGGCGACCACGCCGGAGAATATGGCAACCCCACCGAAGGCCTTGGCGCCCACACCGAACGCTTGGATTGGATTTGCGTTGAGCTCCGAAGGCGATGGAGGGAATTTGGAGGTGAAATCGGAGTTGGAGGGGAACAAGAAAACCCCGGAAGAGGAGGAGATGGATGAAGATCCCGACGCAGACAGGGAGGCCGAGATGGACATCGGCTCAGACAAGGATTCGATCCCGCCGATCGTGACGGTATAGGGGATTGCATGGGTGAAAGAAATGAGTCATATGTACATAATTTTCTGAGACTTAACAATTATTTTCTTGGATTTTTTGTGTGAATTTTTAAGTTGAAATTCGGAGGAACTCCGAAGGCGATCAGAGGATCGCGGAGTGAATGAGGGACATTAAACGCCAGGTCCAGGCTTGTTGGGGAAGCGACGATGGAAATTGTTGATATGCTCCGGAGCATCGACATCATCCTTGCTGACCCAACTGAACTGTTTGTCGGTGTTTTCGTAGCCTTCCCACTCGACGAGGTATCGGAGACGAGTTCGAAACCGTCGGTCAATCTTCGAGTCAACAATTTGCTTGATCTCAAAGTGTTCCTCGCCATCGATGATTTCGACGGCTGCCGGAGGCAGTTCCTCACGACCAGGGAAAGGATTCGGGAAGTGAGGTTCGAGTTGGGAAATATGGAAGACCGGATGAACTTGTTGGAGAGATTTCGGAAGACAGATGGTGTAGGAAGCCGCAGAAGGCTTAGCGATGACTTTGTAAGGTCCGAGGTGAGTCTCCGAAAATTTCGGAGTCGGACGTTTCATTCGGAGGTACTTGGTCAAAATGAACGCAAAATCGCCGATTTGCATCCGAGGGTCCGGTATGCGTTTTCGGTCAGCGGTCTCCTTGTAGCGCTCCGAAGCATACTGTACCCCCGTGTATGGAGGCAACCGCTGGGGAGGCGTTACGCTGACGTAACTTCGACAAATTAGCAACCGGTTGCCTTATTTGGGTCCGAACCTTCCCAAATAGGTAATTCACGGCCCCGCAGGGCCGAATAATTGCCTAAATGGGCCGCCAAAGTCGATTTTGGGGCGTTATGCGCACCATTTAACAACTTTTTGGGCCCACGTTACGCGTTACGGTTGCCTCCATACACGGGGGTACAGTAAGTGATTTGCTCACGGAGATACTGATGGAGATCCTGATGATCGACTGCATAGTCTTTTGCGTACATGTTCACGACATCATGCTCCGGGTGGACAGTGATGGCCGGATGGTAGCCTTTATTCGCGAAGAACGGAGAAACTCCGGTTGAAGCATTCAGAGATTTGTTCAAGGCAAATTTGGCAAGAGGAAGGAGCGGATGCCAGTCGTCCTGCTGGTAAGCGCAATAAATCCGGATGTACTGTTCCACAGTCTGGTTCATGCGTTCCGTTTGTCCGTCAGCCTCCAGATGATAACCGGAGGTGAAATGAAGCTCCATATTGAGCAGTTGGCCCAACAATCAGAAGAAGGAGGAAACAAATTCGGAGCCCCGATCGCAAGTGACATAGAAGGGGTGTCAGCCTCCCTTCGAAACAGGAGGCAGAACATTACAAAAACAATACTTTTTGATATCTGAATTTTTCCTCGGAACAACCCGGTTCGGATCACACGATCACTGATCCGCGATCAGCCGCTGATCGGCATGTCCGGCATCTATCGGGAGCGACGGCACACATTATTACACCATTTTAGAAGTGTGCGGGACCTATACTACCAAAAGAAGCACCCGGGCAGCCATGTCCAACCTACGTTATACTTGATACAGACCAGGAGTCCCGCGAAAACAACAGCTGAGCCCGAATAGGCAACACCCGATCAAATATTGATGCTGATGAACCCGCGGCAGGCGTAGGCCATCACAAGAAGGCTATCGAGGAAGTTTGAGTTATAAGAAGTCAGACGTGAGTCAGAAAAATGAAGGCAGTGTTGAAACATAGAAGCCCCGTAAGAGTCAGAAAAATATGACTCGGAATGACTCGACATTGGAGTGGGAAATTAGCTCGATTAGGAAATCTAGAATAGTATATAAGGACGCTGTTTTAAATAGTGAAATTACTTTTTCCCCTTCAAATTTCCTCTGCCAAAGACAACTTTTGTTGTGATAAGTCCCTAAGTTCTATCCCAAGTCACCGATTGACTTGCTGCCACCCCAAATTGAGAGTGATCTGTCAGAAAACATAAGCACAGAGCTCGCCAGAACCCGAAGTCCATCTGATCGTTACGTAATCCGTTACGTAAGCAAGCCGAGTTGGGTAACGAAACCCATTGTACCATCCGAAGCACGCCATTAGGGGTACGATACCCATCTGAACTAATACAAGCACACGGTTGCCTGTTCCTATCTGCAAGTCAAAGTCAAAGCGTCGCCTGTCAGAAAACATAACGCACAGAACGCAACCTACGAAGTCCGTCTGAAGTCACACGCAAGCTCACCTGGACCCAAAGTCCATCTGAAAAATATGCACGCCATCTGGGGTAACAATACCCATCCTACCGAAACACTGATCAAGAAGACCGGTAAGCCAAGCTTCTCCATCTGGGAGAAGACACCTGATATTACTAACAGTTCTCTGATAGAACTTCGGCCCGAGGCCCTCCCCGAACAAGTTTAGACTACCCCGAGCTCATATATTTTTGGGTATAAATTCTACGTGTACATCACTTTTGATAAAATACGAACCACTCAGGGAAATACTTGGATAACAATATTCCAATTTAAATTTTCCTTCTACAAAAACTTTGTAGCTGACATAAGTGGAGCCCACCGCGAGGGGTATTTTCAATCGTAAAACACTAGACCCCAGAATTAGCTCCCGTAAAGGGGTAAATGTACGGATCTTCAGACCTTAATCACACCGAGATTAAGGCACATACATCCACCCGATCACAAGTAGAACAAATTAGACGACAGCAACGCCAGCAATCAGCATCTCCGCCAGATCAACCAGAAGTCAGTAACGCACAGCCCTTCGATTTTCCCAGTTCCGATCAGCCAGAAATAAACCAAGAACCCGGATTGAGCACTGGTTACTACCCATACCAAGTCTCTCGATCATCATCTCTGGAAGCATCTCCCAGCAACCGATTCACTTATATTTCTTCCCCATCATTCTCTGAAGGAACCCGATCTCTTTCTACCTCTTCCAACGACGACTCCCCTGCACCAGCTAGAATGACAACCCCTATGAAGAGTTCATTGGATATGCCCCTTCAGTGCTCGAAAGAAGCCCCGAAGACTTTTAAAGGCAAATATTCCGAAGTGGATTCCTTCCTTAGGCATTACGATAAACTCCTACGCAAATGCCATGTAACTGACCCCAAAGAGCAGTGTGAGTTGATACTCGATTATTGTTCGACCAAAGTCGCCGAGTACATCAAATCAGAGGAACACTATATCATCCCGAATTGGACGAAATTACGGGCCGAAATAAGGACCTTCTACGACGCTGAAAAAGTAGACCAGAGGTATTTACCCGCGGACCTCGGTGCATTTACGCGACAAAGTGTACGCAAACCCTTACAGACCTTAGGAGAATGGAAGATGTATTACCGCCGATATAAAGCCATCGCAGGAAATATGGGGAAGAATAAAATGGATAACGATAAGATTGCCGGGTTCTTTTGGTTGGGACTACATCTCAGCCTGCGAAAAGAATTGGATACCTTAATCCGGACCCAGCATCCCATACGCGACACCTCGAAAGCTCCTCCTATGGAGCAAGTAAAAGCAGCAGCAGAAGAATATTTCAAGCGCGACCAGTTCCCAGCGAACCTCCTAGACGCACGTGACTACGGATATTATGGAATGCCCGAAGCAACTAACGACTCTGACTCCAGCAGTGAACCTTCGAGTGAACAGGAGAGCAGTGAAGGAGAAGACTCTGACTCAGAAGAGGACAAGAAATGGAAGCAGCGGTTCAAAGGCAAACGTGCCCAGAAGAAAAAGGATCGCAAGGACAAGGATCTCCGTAAGACCAAACGAGACAAACAGAAGAAGGAGGTCGAGATCACCCGAGATACCGAGCGTGTTACCAAGGCCGACAAAGGAACCAATGAAGTAGAGGAAATAATTGAGCGGCTCAATACTATGAATATACGAGACCCTCATTATGGATCGGTCTACTATAAGGCAATAAAAATGGACCCTATGGTCGCGCATTGCATTCATCGGGAGCCGCCTAAAATACAAGATCTTCCTACTCCACCTCGGCTCCCCGTTTTGCAGCCCGATCGACAGCTACCCCCGCATATGAGTACCCCACCCCGCCAAACTTGGAACGTAGAAGCTGGAGGACCGGCAACATTTCCGAACAACATTCAGCAAGGGGAAAGGCCATACAATCCAGGGTGCTACAGCTGTGGGCAACCTAATCATCGTATCAACGACTGCACTATTTTAGCATCACTTACCGAGCAAGGCATTATTCGATGACACCCCGAGACACGCCGCCTGGTCATGCGAGACGGAGGCCCCATTATTCGGCAACGGGACGAGTCTCTCGCGCAGGCAGCGGAACGTATGGGCCGACCCGTGAGCATGTTTTGGGCAAAAACACCAGTACTCCAGGATGCCGGGACGAGAATGGAGAAACAAGTGATGGGATACTACTGGAATAGTAAGGGGCGTCAGCGCCTGGACAATGCATATACAAATGAAGGTGACAGCGAAGAAGACTCAGACCTAGAGTCGGACCAGTTTCAGGAATGTGATCTTGAGGCGGAACCCGACGACCCTGAAGAAGCAGACACGGATCCCGAGCTCGAGAACTCGGAGGCCAATAACGAGGGATTCTTAGAATATACCAGTGAGGAAGACGGAGACGAGGAGCCTGAAGAAGATGAGGAACCCTGGGATGAAGGATCCCCAATGAGGGAACTTGAAGGGATAGAAGACGACGAGACAGGGTCTCAAACCTTTCAAGTTTGGACACCGCCCCCTCGAGAACTCCCGTGCACCGCCAAAGTGGTCCTAGAAGCGGAGCGCACGGTACCCATGACACGGTCAGCGCGAAAAGCCGTATTCGATGGGGTGTTATTACCACCATCAAAGCTACGGCAGATGAACAAGGTTCCGGGACCAGCCTCGAGACCCCCCGGGATCGCCCAGAAGCATGGTCCTGCTGGCGTCTTGCCGCAACCTAATGCCGCCAAATCCCTGGAATCACTTAACCCTGTCAAACAGAACAAAAATAAGCCACGGGAAAGCGCGGCAAAGTTACGCGAGAAGGGGCCGTCAGACCAGCAACCGTATGACGCACGGCGGGTACGCATTATGGCGCCCACTGACCTTGATGATGTGGATATGCCCGACGCACCGGTAGAGACAAGAAAACCGAAGGAGAAAGCCTCATTCAAGATGCCAGCCGCAGTCCCCTCCGCGCTCCAGCAAAAGAAGCCTCGAAGCGTGCCGATGGTCGGGGAAGAGCGTGTGTTAAAACCACGACTGGAGACCGCTGATGAGGTTTGACAGGCGTATCAGCGCTGCATGAGCGCCCCTGTCACCACGACCGTTGGAGAGATGCTGGAAATATCCAAGGAATTACGCACCGCAACAATACAAAGCATGAAGCCGAAGAATGTCAAGGCAGTCATGCTCACTCGTGATCGACGAGCCATGGTCGCACATGTCGCTGAGTATCCGTGGTTTGAGGATGATGGTGTGCTCATCAAGATCGACATGGAGATTGGCGGGCATCCCGTAGTAGCAGTAATCGATACGGGGTCACAATTAGATGTAATCCGGGAAGGGGTGGCCGAGAAAATATTGCACCAACCTATTGACTTGACCAAGGCCATTCAAATGAATGATGCTAACGGAGGTGAAAGCACCCTCAAAGGACGAGTCGATGGGGTTCATCTGGTATGCGGCGGAGTGCTCACTTTAGCAAATCTATATGTCAGTAATAATCGCGTACCTTTTGATTTGCTTCTGGGACGTCGATGGCAGCGCCGCAATCTCGTCGGAATAGATGAACGCAAGCGAGGGACTTATCTCATATTTAAAGATCCCAAAACCTTGAAACCCCGACATGAATTGCGCGTCCGAACGGAAGTCATCACTGAAGCAGAGGTCCGGAGCTTCCGCGCCTTCATGATAGAATCTTCCCGTGAAACCCCAGGTAAAACCAGGAGGCAGAGCGGAGCCCCAGAACCCAGAACATCCAACGAAGACCAAAAGACGCGAAGCACACAACCGGAGGAGATTGCAGTGGAGCAGAGATCCTGCAATAGTTGCGGAGAGAAGCAAGAAACACGAGCCGAGAGCCTGTCAAATCAAATCAAGCGATTGATGGCTGATCAGTTTCTCGGCTGTCAACTCATGATCCTTCAGTTCGCCGTTCTCTTGGTAGGATTCCTCTATGACCCTCTCACACCGCTCGATTCAGACAGAAGCAGCGGGGGCAAGTATAAAAGCACCTCTAAATCACGGCAAAAATCAGAACCAGCTCGCTCCTTGTCTCGTACTCTCATCTCAACGCCTGCCCCCTACGACTCCATTCCCCCTTCCATGACCTCCAATGATATTGGCAATCCTCCAGTTCCTGCAACGCTTTGCGACAGAGAACTATCTGTACCTCCTGGTCTATCTCCTCACCCAGTTTCACCCACCGGACTTTTTTACCTCGTATGACGCACCCCGTACAAGACCAACACTCCCCGGAGGACACGACACGTATTAATCTGCCCAAGTATACCTACATTTCCGACGCAGAGTCAAGGATGACTAAAGTACGACGCCCTTACACTCTACGACACGCTGAAACTCATCTACCCAGGTTCAGTTCATGAACCGCAACACTTACGGGACCATGGGCCCTGTCGACCGCCAGCCCCGGGATCATCTTACCAGCTTGCATACGACACGGCGGCCGACGTTCGGGCTCCCTACCGTGAAGGCGGCCTCCTGGACTGTCGACCCATCGCAGTCAGCGCCGCGCAGAGCGAGTACCTAGGGCTCACCAGGGACGAGCAGGGGCACGAGAGCCCCGGCTTTCTGGCACTCAACGCCATCTCACCGGCTTCAACACAGTTACTGGGGAACCCTACAGCATTGTCGGACACATTCATTTTAACGTCTTTACACCCCCCACGGCCGCTGTCAATCCCTGGGCTCTCGAAGCCCCGTATCCTTCTCGTTACACCATCCAGGATACTTTGAGCGCCTACAAGGCGCACCAGCGACCATTCTGCGCATTTCCTGCCCACACCACTCATCTCCGCCCCATCCTCGACTATCTGCAGCCTCCCGCAGCGCACCCTGCAGGAGTTAACGCGCTCATTCAGCCTGCCCGGAACCTCCGCAGCAACCAAATCATCCTCGTATCAACTATCGCATCGCACCAGTGGAAGCCGACACGGGGGAAGTCGGGCGTGCCATTCAGAATAGTTCTATTACGCATACCCTCTGGCAGCCCGCCTCCACGTACCGCTGGCACGAGTTCGGCCCTCACGACCACATCCCCCCGCATCGGCCTTGATTGGGAGTACATGGGGGATGGCGAGGACGGATGGTCGCGCTGGAGGGAGCTCTTACCCAGCCGAAGTCTGCCGCGTGCGACACCTGTGGATTTTCCGCCCGACCCCATTGCCTTCGAGGGAGGGCTCCCTGATATACCAAATGATACATCGGATCTAGGCGACGACCCCACCAGGTATGAGCTCATCTGTACTATTCACCAGAAATTAACAAGCTTGAGACTTAGCAGTCAGCCTACGACTACGCCTCCCGATTTGCCTTCTATCACCATCGTTCAAATCCCGGACCCCGGCGATCGCTACAGCCGACCGGTCCCGCGTTACGTGGTACTTGACCGACACCAAGAAGAATTTGAACAACTCGGCCGTGTTACGGTAGACTTGGCGCGTCAAATCCGTCAAACGCAACGTGCCAGACGCAGCCAGCCGTGGCGAAATAGGGCTCCCCGACGCATCACTTCGCCACCGGACGTCTGGGAAGCGGACTCGGACCACGGGGATGATGTATTCCCCGAATCTTCACCCACGCACTACAACTACAGCGACGAGGAGGAGTTATGCGACCCAGAAGATGAGTACTCTGCGGATGCCAGCGAGGAGGAGAAAGAAATGGGATTGCTCCCGCCTGTGCGCCCCCTTGAGACTGACACAAGCTATTTTCCAATGATCCTGCGCCACGACACATCCATTTCCACGGACAGCTCTATGCCGGGTCTGGAGAACGTCTCGAGGTCCAGAGTCTCCTCCATCTCTTCTCATGCTGGATCGGGGTCTTCTTTATCCTCCGACGATATCATTTTGTACGATGCCGGACTTCAGTACCCACGGAGTGCCGACCCTACACCCATAGCAAATTCCCCAGCCCCCACCATGCGCACCCTATCCCAATCGCCCCTCCCCGCATCACCCATGGCCCTCGTAAATTTACCTGGCACGACACCGTTGCCTGTTCGGGTCCCTCTGGTGCCGCTACCCGAAACCGTTACACGGCATGCGGCATTCGGACAGTTCGCACAAGCTGCCCTCTCGTCTGCTGAGCGGGCACTCAGAGGATTCACGCTCTCACTTCGGCCCGACGATACTACCTCCATTTTGATGCGCGAATTGACTGAGCGCGTCCGTGATCTCGAACAAGCAGTGTTATCGGCCCACCTGCTCTCTTACGAGACCCTTCCACCTGTTTGCCCTTCGGTGAGGAGTTGGAGGCCCAAATGGAGGCCTCTAATCAGCTCGCGCATCTCCTCGCTGAGAACCTCCGAGACCCTCAAATTTATCACACAGAAGTTACATCCCGGCATTGACGAACTTCTTCTGCACTTCAGCCAGACGGCTTTGGTCCATGACGAAAAGGCCGATCTCTCACCTCCGTTCGACTTCCCTCCAGCCGAGACTCCAAGTACGCCCTGCTCATCCCCCCTCGATTCGCCGGCCATCTCCGACCTCTGCTCCGCGGACACGACGACCCGTACAACAGTCTAGAGGTGCTTACTGAGGAAGAGCAACGCATCATGGAGGAGGTGTTCGAGTTTCTCTCGAGGATGAAGAAGTTGTGTTGAAGGACGAAGAAATGCAGGCAGCCGGTAAGCTATTAAACACCTTACATATGAAATGGGTAACTGAACTCAACGATCAAGAAACCTGCAGCCCCATGCAGCGGCCCCCATCGCGCCGAGGCCATCATCTGGAGCCCAGCCCCGAAGCCTTCGCCCTCAATCTTCCCGACACAGGGGTATTCGACCTTGAGTTGGATGAGGACAACACCGACAGAACAACCTTGGTATGAGGTTCAAGCAATGGAGACGTCAGAGCATCCCTCCTACGGAGCACCTCCGTCGCGCCGACCCACGTAACGAGTGCGGGGCTATAACCTACAACCGGCGTCAGTATGGCTGGCACGATTATATGAACGGGACGCCACCATGGAGGCAGGGAGACCGGGAGCGGAGTGAGGCAATCGGTTATGCCTTGGAATTCAGTGACCGCTACGTTTTATTTGCACGCTCTCAGATCGGGAAACTGTTGTTCTCCAACCTGCAGATGAAGCGCTTTCGGCACACGGACCGGCGTATGCGCGAGGAAAGCGCCCACCAGGCACGTACGGCTCAAAATCCGGAGGAAGAACTGGCCCCGACCAATACCCTGATGCTCGTCGCCACAGCCTCATTCCGCGCCAAGGAAACCAGCACCCCCTGGAGTTCATTCTGGATGATCTGGTGATGGACTCTGACACCGATT
>JARKIE010000929.1:0-19863 GCA_029378255.1 Mycena rosella
TGAGTGTATGTAGAAGAGGAGGACGAGGATATCAAAAGGATGAAAGAAGATATATACGTATGTAGGGCCAAAGAAGTCCCGAAGGGGGAAGAGTGTCGCGTTGCGACTCGCTTGCATAGACCGTGTTTGACGCGTCAAACACCTCTAACAATTGTGAAGATACAAAGCTTTCGGAGTTTGATTACAAGCAATTTAGCCTCCTAGGATCTATGTTTTAGGCTACTGGAATTCAAACTACGAAGTCTACTACCTTCACCACGCGGCGCGGCAGTCAACCACAGGTTACCCGAAAGCCGAATATCCGGAGGCCCAAACGTATGATACATACACTGAGTGTAACTGCAGGGAGCCATGGAAGAAAAGATAAATAAGAATAAGAATGAGAGACGAAAAGAAACCGAGGGATGAACCTGCCCGAGATGGCCGAGCCCGGATGGATGCGGGAGATGGCCGTCCTTTCCAGACTCATCCACGACGTGCGCAACCAGGTCGTCATCGAGCACGCACCTCCGCGCCATCTCACGTCCAGTGCGCGCCGCTGCTCATAATCACCACGTCCGCCTGCGCTCGTTGAGCATCACATGGCCGCGTCTTTTATTTGGCTACATGTGAATCTGATGTCCATTGGTTGAGTTTTTCTGGTCGATAAAACCCAGGATCAGCACGAAAACACCATTCCGAATCCCTGAATAAGCCCGGCAATCCGGCGCGCTCCAACTGGCAGCTGAGCCTTTTTTCCCGCATTCCAACTGCGAGCTCCAACTTGGATCTCGTATTCGCCTCCAATATTCGACGCACTGGGGCTTTTGGAAGCCGCTGAATTCCGCGCAAGTGATCGGGTCCTAAAAGACAAGGAATCAACGGGCTCGGCGGCATATTCACGGCTCAAATTCGAAGCACGCAAGCGCAAGCGCCCGCCTTCGTTCGAAGCGCCGCCTGGCGAATACTGCGCGCGAACGATGTGCACGCAGGAATTCGCGACGGGCTGGCCGGATTGCCGGCGCAGGCACTTTGAGAGGAGCAGGCGGAGGGAGAATTACCAACAAGCATGGTCGGATTTCTTGGTTAGATTCCGAGGTGATAGGGTTATTGACTTTGGGTATAGCCGGTGGGGACATGTACATGATGGACGAGCTTAGACAAGATGCAGACACAGCAGCACCAGGAACACAGAGAAAGGACATCGAAAATTGAGGTGCGGCATAGGGCGAGTGTTGAAAATTATTTGACGGGACGGGATCAAGGGGACGCCGTTGCTCAGTAGCTATACAACATCAATCAGTCCAGTAACTCCCCCGAGGCTGTCCCCATCCTCCTCGCCTCCGTCGGCCATGTCGAGCCCCGCCGCGCGGCACGCGCGGAAGCCGCCCACGACGTCCGTTCGAACGCGTGCAGGGCCGCGCGACCGGCCGTCTGCGCAGATGAAGACACGATAAGGAGGGGCAGGCACGTGGAGCGCCTCGTACTCCTGCTCGGCGCGCAGCGCTGTTTCGAGCTCGGACAAGGGAGCTGTGTCTAGAGGAGCAGGAGGAGTGGGAGACGAAGACGCGGCGGATCCCGAGAACAACAGCGCGTGCAGCAGCCGCGGCTCGAATGCCCACTCGAGATCGGTGCGGTCGAAGATGAGCGAGCTGGTGATGCCGCCGCGCGGATGTCGATGAGGAAGGTCGGTCCCCCGCCGCGCGCGGGGTCCGCTTTTTCTTGTACCGCATCGAACGCATTGCACGGCGTCAGGCGCCGCGCTCTTCGCGCCCGGTGACGGCACACGTGAGGCTCTGCCGCAGCACGCACCACAGGACCGACTCGTCCGCGGGCGCGATGTCGCGAATCGCCGCCGCAAAGCTATGCCCGTCTGGCGCGGTGGATGCGCGTGGGGAGCGCCGCGGCGGTGAGCAGCAGCGCGTGCTGCACGTGGGGCGGCGGAGCGCCCGTGAGCAGCAGGTGCGAGAGCGACGCCAGCGCGAAGAGGTGGGGGCTCAGCAGGAGCTGGTGGCCGAGGGCCGCAGCGACGCGCTGCAGGAACGGTTCGTCGAGGAATGAAGGCGCTGCAGAGGACGGCCCGATCACTCGGCTCAATGGTGCAAACTTTGCCGATCATCCGTCCGAAGCTACATGCCGAACGCGGCCGACTTATGCAAATCACTCGGCTCAAATGCTGCCCTTGTGTTCTTCCACGACTTTCAAGTTTTGCCGGTCATCCATCCGGAGCTCCTCGCTTTCGCGCAGAGCAAGGCCACGAAAGCGGTGCGCCCAAGTTTTTCAAGGACGTGGCCGGCGACGGAGTTGAGCCTGTAGTGATAGCACGCGGAGGTGCGTCGTGCCTTTGTGTACATCCTCATTTCCTTTCCCTTTCAGTCCATCTTCGCACGGGGCTGTCGCCACACATACCGCTGCCTCCGGAGCATCGTGCTGGTTGCCTCAAGCCAATGGCAAGGCTTTAAAGGTGCGCGATGCTTCTTCTCGAGGTTCATCAACTACAAAGCAAGGGCATGCGCCTCGCTGCACCTCCGTGCTCTTCAAGCCGAGACCACGCAGACTCAAACCCTCGCATGCCGCACGCTCAGAAGCGCCCGCGGAGACCGCCGCGTGCGTGTTACTGCAGAGATGGTCACGGTGCGCAATCCTCTTCCCTCTCTTCACTCGGTACTCATCTGAAGATCTGACCTCCCAGCACTTCATCGGGAAGCGCCCGCGAATGCGCGCAGCTCGTGGATGGCCTTGACGTGCGGGTCAGAGCAGTCGGTGCATGCGCTCGTTCCCGTAGATAAATTCCGCGATCCCGCGGCTCTTCGTTGCTCAGTACTCATCTTAGTGCCCGTATCCGCGACGAAGAACCCGAGTGCTTCGCCACGCGACGGGCCCGCCCTCCCAGCTGGCATCGATGCGCATCGACCGTCGCACCCAAGTCCGCTGGGACTGCAGTGCTCAAGTGCGCCCCAGGTGCGCCGCGCTCCTCCGGAACGGCCGGTTGTTGCAGGAATGACTTCCGCATTTATTTGAGAAGCGGGTGTTAGTTCTGACATCCTGCTGAACAACTTTATCCTGAACAGGGTGCGTGCGTGGTTACCTATCAGTTTGATTTGCTACGCCTGGCCTTTGGCCCGCTCGAGGTTAGTCAATTTATTGTCTCGGGCGCCTCGGTCGGGACGGTTTCCACCGGACCATTGCTGGTTTGGCTATCCTTGCACTTGTCCGTTCGCGCAACAATCAATGCAGTGGTGAGGAAGAACGAGAACCCCACAAGCCCCATGAGCTACGGAGGAATCAGCGAAGCCGCGGGAAGCTGACTGGGTACGCACCCCGCTGAACAGCGCAGGTCGCCACCACGCGAAGTGCGCTGTGAGAAGTGCGCCATTTATCGGCGGCCCTGTCCGTACCGGCACTTAGCGAGTTGAAGATTGATTGAAAGGTGACCTACCGATGAGCCCACCGATGCCCTCGATGGCGAACGCCACGCCCATGCGAAGGCTAAAGAGGAGTATCGTCCACTTATACATCAAGCGATATGGGAGAGCACGTACCCCAGCTCTGCTAGATCGTCGGTCAGAACCGCGACGAGCGGCGGCATCAGTGTGATGACTTTCCTATAGGTCAGCTAAATTCCAGAGAAATTGCACGACGAACGTACAGACGCCACCGAAGAAACCGTACAAAATCCCGAGCACCACGACACTCGCGGGGCTCGCGAGCGCGATCATGCAGAGGATGAGCATGGCGCCGGCACCGGCGGCAACGGCCACCATATTTGCAATCCCGAACGAGTGCGCAAAGAACCCTGGGGAGAGGCGGCCGGCGAAGCTCGCGGCGTTCATTATCACTAGCTGTAAAACGCGGAGTTATTCAATTATAAGCTTAAGAGGAGACAGGCACGATTTGAGGCGTACGGAGTAGAACGAGAGGGTGCGGTCGATCCGTGAGTGACCGCATCGAGCTGCAGGAAGAAGAGCGGGAAGTAAAACGCGACGCTGAACGTCGCCATCCTGAGGAGAATGGATGAATCGTTGGCCAGAAAATTCCCGAAAGAACTAGCATACCCGATTGTCGCGAGGACGTATGCTTTGTCGTGTCGAAAGCGCCGTAGCGATTTCCAGAATTCGGGGGCATCCTTTGAAGGCGGGAGGCGCGGGCGCATGAGCAGACACGCGAGGAAGAGGAGGCCGCTGATGAGCCCCGCGCTGGCGCGCACGGAGTTACCAAAGCCGAGGCTGCTGTGGAGTGTGTTATTTAACATGATGGGGTGTATTATCGCGCCGAAGGAGGAGCCGGACGCCACGATCGTCATCGCCAGCGCGCGGCGCTTGTGAAAATAGTGCGAGACGACAGCGACACTCGGAATGTAAGCGATCCCTGCTCCGATTCCTGCTCCCAGTCCTTGCGCGAGGAAGATCTGTGAGATTATTAGGATTAGGCCCTGTCGAACGTACATGATTTGCCAACTTGGTATAATTGATCTCGCTGGCACAACGAGAGCATAAAGATACTAAGCGCTTGGATGAAGCAGCCACTGTAGACCAGGAGATGGCTATGGGTCCACGTGAGCTCAGGGATGGAGATCGGTAATGGGACTCACAAATGCCCGCGGTCGTAGAGACGGCCCACAAAAAGACCCACAGATATAACCAGCAAAGCATTGACACTCCCGATCCATCTGGTATTCAAGTGATATTCCAGCCACACTTACAGGTGGCATACCAGTCGACTCACGAGATCGCCGAGGATGACGAATACGACAGGTAGTCGCGCACATAGAAGTCTACATGGCTCAGATTACGCGGAAGCCCCCGGAGCTCGAGGCCTTGCCTTGGTAAACACCGAAAGAAGTCGTATATCTGTCGGACAGTGCGTGAGTACGGTGCGCAACAACAATGGATGAAGAGTTTGGCGCACCCGAAACCACAAAATTGAATCAAGAATCTGTAAATGTGTAGCCGCAGGATGTACAGGTTCTTGTGGGAGGGAACCTACGCTCCAAAGACAGTAGCCCAAGCCTGGACACCCCCTTCTGGGAAGGTTGGTGCGGGTCCGTCAGTAGTATCAACCCATGGTTTTTCGTCCTCTGGATACTGCGCCATGGAGGGGAAAGGAATCGCACGACTTTGCAGTTGCACGAGTTCCGTGGAAGACCGCGCACTGGACGTAAACGGAAATTTGATGATTTGCCGAAGCGGTCCGAGTCCCGGTGACGTTATCTGGTAACCGGCAACTTACTTAACCCACCGCTCGGCAGAGGATATACGAACCACGACCACACGATACATTACGAAAACACGGCACATTAGCTCAATGTACCGCCTTTGGTTCAGAATGTGTCGGGTTTGACTCTAAATTTGAACTGCCATCAATCTTTCCATCGGGCCTAACCCTAACCACTAACCCTAACCCCTAACCTCTAACTTCTAACCGCTAACCACTAGCAAACCCTAACCGCTAACCCGCGTGAATGTAGGTGAATGTGCCAGCCTATTTTTGGCCTATGTGCCGTTGCAAGGTTAAATGTAACTGGAGGACGAGTATCGTGTCCCGGAGCGCACTATCGCTAATGTCACCACCGGTAGACCATCTGGCACATTGCCCGCGGCGACGTTGAGGCGGTCGGCGATCGTTTCATCCCCAAAGAGCTCCTGCACTAGTCTCTCAGAGCCAGACCTCAACACGGTATGATCTCGTACCTCGATGTGTTGAAGTCTGTTATTAAGTGATGGGTCCCGATTGGGGTTGGCCCTTGTTACATAATCTTCGCTTAGCTGCCCTGGTGCCGTTTTCGCTATGCGGCACCTCTTTCTCTAGTTTCTTGGGGTGGAACTAAAATTCGGAGTATATTAGAAATGACCTGTCTCTTTAAAAATTGTTGAATGGTGCTTGAATGAGTGCAGGGGCTCATCCTTCAATGTGATGGGACATCAACGGGCCAAAACCCATCAATTTGACTCGTCAATAGCTTTGTCCCATGGCATCGCAAAAATATGGAAATATTTGGGCACACATTAAACATCTGTTCCTTTACGACATGAATATTCCCAAGATTTAAGAGCGGGGGCAAGGGCCTCAAAACGTGATTATGTAATAAGGCTCGACCCCAACCAGGACCCATCACTTAAAAACGGACTACTCCTGCACCACATCCGTTCGCTTGAGCTTGGAGTCGTCCGGACCATAGGCGGTGCTAATTACTGTTGCGGAATCGACAAGGCGGCTCCGTGCGAATGAGGTGTGCGGCGATTTCAATATTTCGCCGACGGCCATGGCAGTGACGAGCGCCACAAGGGCGCTGTAAGCCACTGTAAGCGTAAGCACACAAATTCAAGGGTGTTCCAAGAATAAGTAATGTACCAGTAGATGAATGAGAGGGTAAACAAGAGGAGTAGAGGTCCTAACGGGAGGCGTGATCCTAGATTGGACTGGACAAACTGGGTCTCCAGCACCTCGGTAGGCTCTATGACATAGGCCGTCGCCGAGAGCGCGCCCTGCAAAAGCTATGATGCGAACACATCCGCGTAGTCACCGGAATAAAGCCCGACGCCCTCAATGACGGGAGGGACATGAAATGAAACTGCCCAACTTTCGTCTGATACCCGCCGCGCCTGCGGCAGATCAGAGGCGGAACTGGTGATCATGGTATAGGTACCGTTGAAGTAGTGGTAGGTGACGGCGAGAAGCTTTACGTCGCAAGTAAGGAGATTGTATCCGCCTCTATTGCCATGGAGGAAGAATCCAGTATTTCCGACGACTGAATAACGCGAGATCTGCGCTTGACAAACGGAGTGAGGAAACTTTGTAAGCAGTTGAAATAATTTCGATGCCGAATCGGAAATTCCTGTTGCGCGGGTTCAGAATTCAGGCCAAAAAATAGTCAAGAGAACAGTATTTAACCGGGAAGCGAAACACCATGTAGAAGCGAAACACCGCCCTGTTCAGTACCTTAGACTACGCCTATGGATACAACTTTTAAGGAGGTTAGGCTCCTGGTTCATAAAACCTGTCTCGCGAAAGGAATTAGCGAAAATGCCCATACTGCGTTGAGACAGCACCCTTTTGTTAGACACATTATTTGGCGGTGGGGCCTGCTTTTCCGAGTTCATACCAGCGGTGCCGGAACAATGGCAGGTAGCCCAAGAAGGATGTTATTGAGGGTCATAAGGACGCAGATGAGGGGTATGATGGTTCAACTCACGAGGTCGAGGGATATTGAGCCATTTTGTACTGTTTTGAAGTGTTTCGCTTCCACGTTGTTGTGCCAAATTTGGCCTTCGGACAAAACCTTCTCGTTCTCGACGAGAACATCACTTAAATGTATGATTCTTTGAACCACCATGTGGTCCAAAAGGCGTCCTATGAATCTATGACAAGAACGGAGGATATTGGTACGGTATTCATCTCTTAATGGGCCGCGGACTCTGACTGTTTCGCTTGCCGGTTAAATACTGAATTCACGTATTGTTTGCGGTCTCCCCGCATTGCAGTATTGAACCGTCGGATCCGAGCGGGCCCCCAGATCCACATGTAGTCGAACCAAATGAGTTGCAGCCAAGGACGCTGGATGTCATATGGAAATTAACAGACGAGGGGCAGTTTGTGAGTAGCTCTGCATTGGATCCGAGATTCCCCTGATCACTGCACTGTGAGGTCACGCTGGTGCAAAACGACTTGACCCCCAGAGTTGTAGACTCGTAACCAGTCTGCCTACGAGTAGCAAAAATGTGGCAAGCACTTTGCCATAGGCAGACTGGTACAACTTGGGATTGCAATTGAGCTGCGCCCGGAGTTTGAAAATTTTGGGTGGTGCCGATCACGCCATCACGGTGACTGAGCACTTGCCATCAATTCTCTTGTAACTCTCAGTGTTTTGGACGCGCCTCCCACGGAGCCTTTGGAGATTCTGAGAAGACAGAACTCAAGAGGGCTGGCATTAGAAACAGGGTTCTATTTGAATTTCTTATAAATGACGTGAATTGAGCCCAGGGCGGCGGCGGGGAGAAATTTTCAAACTCCGCGCGCAGCTCAATCATGTCATCACGAGTTGTACCAGTCTGCCTACGGCAAAGTGCTTGCCACATTTTTGCCATTCGTAGGCAGACTGGTTACGAGTCTACCAGAGTTGTGGCCGTGTATCCCAGATTGGTGGATAGGGTCGCACTCAGCGGGACCATGATCGCT
Organism: Mycena rosella; assembly: GCA_029378255.1. Taxonomy (NCBI): domain Eukaryota; kingdom Fungi; phylum Basidiomycota; class Agaricomycetes; order Agaricales; family Mycenaceae; genus Mycena; species Mycena rosella. The sequence continues at coordinate 8,155 of JARKIE010000929.1, forward strand.
GTTGAGTCGTCGGTGAGCATGATGATGGTCGTGTTAGATAGGCCATTCATCGCTAGTATTCGCTGTGAATTCGCCTGAGGGTTGCCTCCGCTCCTGCGTCAACTGCATCAATCTGGTTCCTCCTCCTCCCGTATGCAGAAGCACCCTTTCACGAGCCCACATTGATAGGGCAGTTTATTCGATGCAGCCAAGTTCTCCTCATCGCAAAGCACTTGGTTTAATTTCGTCCAAATTTCGGCTCAAGCTGGGCAGGGTATAGTCTGTAGTTAATCGCGCGATCGTGGCCGTTATTTAGACTCGTAACTAGTCTGCCTACGGAGTGCAACAAATGTGATGAGCACTGTTGCCGTAGGCAGACTGGTACCATTCGGAGCTGTCAATTGAGACGGGCCTGAGTTTGAATTTTTTGGGCGGTGCCGATCACGGCATCACGGTGGCTGAGCTTTGCCATCAATTTCGATGCAACTTTGATCTTGTGTACAGGCTGCTCAGATACCTACCAATAATTCTGAGGAGACAGAATTTAGGTAAAGAAGAATTGCTGCCTTCCGTCTCTTTGCACTTTGTGTAATAGAGTTAAATTGAGCCCAGGGTGGATGGCATCAAAATCCCGCCCATGCCTTTTGTTTGGTCCAAATAGTACCAGTCTGCCTACGGCAAAGTGCTTGCCACATTTTTGCCAGTTGTAAGCAGACTGGTTACGAGTCTAGCCATTATTATATAATTGTCGGAGTTTGAAATTGCTCCCATAACCACTCACCCTTCTGGTGGCTCTATCCACAAACTTTGAGAGAGAAAATCTCTCAAAACCTCACTTCCAATTGAACTACCTTCTCCAACACTGGTCGAACATTTCAAGTTTTTCAGTGAGAAAATTGGTAAAAAACTTGACCGATTTTACAGGAATTTCTCACTGAAAAAATAGGTGAAAAACTCAAAATCTTTACAGAACTTTTTGACTCACAATCACAATTTACACTGGTTGAACATTTCGAGTTTTTCAGTGAGGAAATTGGTGAAAAACTTTACCAATATTACAGTATTTTTTCATCGAAAAAGTAGGTGAAAAACTTGAAACTTTTTCTAAACTTTTTCTGTTTTTGGTGAAAAAAGTGATTGTGAGTCAAAAAGTTCTGTATATATTTTGAGTTTTTCAACTGTTTTTTCAGTGAGAAATTCCTGTAAAATTGGTAAAGTTTTCACCAATTTTCTCACTGAAAAACTTGAAATGTTCAACCAGTGTTATGAGCTTTCAACGAGAATTCAAGATATCGGTTTTTTCCGCCTGCCGGCCCATCAAATTTCGGCATTGCGCTTCTGCAACCTTCCGCCCAACTTTTGGCAGGAGAACTTACTCACATTGTGTTTCTAAACACAAAAACAGCCCTGAAAGAGCCAAAAAATGTGTCACTGCACCCTTGGGTTAAAATGTTATAGTGTCTGTTTATAAGAGACTAGGCAGGGCAGCTCGTTATGGTTGTCACGGGATACAGTACAGCCTCCGAAGTGGCTCGAACCACATTTCCGTGCCATATGACAGAGCCAGGAGGTTGCGGGTCTTATAATAGAAGATTTTAAACTCGTTCTTAGTGAACGTAGTGATGTTCAGGGCCCGGCTTGGCCTGGAAGCCGGGGCTTGGGCTCGGCTTGATGCGGCCTGGGTTTGAGATATCCCAGGCCCGAGCCAGCCCTCAGGTAGGGCCTCAAGCCCGGGGCTTAGGCTTGGGCCTGGGCTTGATCACTGGGCTGACTAAGCCACTACATTCGGGGTTTTATAGTGTGGTGGGCATCTAGATAGCCATGTGAGTACAGAACTGATTTATGTGAATGCTTACCAGCTTCATGTTGCACTTCCGAGCCGTCTCAACAGACAAATTTACATTTTCGGACTCAAGAATTGAAATTTCGAACTGTGTTGTATTAGATCGAATTTCGGTGAGCCACAAGTGAGCCAGCTAAAAAACCCGTCGGGGCGGCCATCCTTTCGAGGTTTGCGAGGTTCGCGTGAACCACTGGAGGTGGGACGTACAGGACACCGCGGCTGCAAGAAGTGCATAATGATGTGCCAATTGGCGCAACCCCTTGAGTCCGGGGATGAGCTCGTGATTCTTTCAGAGGGCTGAGTATATTTTGTAGTGCTGAGATTCCTGAGGATTCGTCGTGCTGGGCATTGAATTCCAGTCCTCAACGAGCATCTCGCAGAAAGGCTTAAAAAGCATTTTTGCGTGATATTTGCGTGCCCACCAACGGACCCAACCCTCTGCCTTGGGGAATTTCTTGATTAAGAGTTCAACCTTCCTCATGAATTCGGGATAGTCGCTGGCTTTGATCAGGGCCATGGCCTCGTTGGCGAATGTGTTTTGAAGACCTGGATGAACAACAGCACTGATTTTTTTAATCCGGTTAACCTGTGCTCGGTAGTGCTGCTGGAATTCTTTCAGAAGAGCACCTGCTGCCTCTCGAAGTCCCTGCTCAGTCCCCAAATCATCTTTTCTGCGCTGCCAGAATGCAATGAAGGCCTAGCCGTTCAGCATCGCTAAAGTCGGCAACCTTTCGAGGGTCAGTTGAGACATGAAGCAGTCAAAGGAAGTTCAACTCACATTTTTGAGCGTGGCATCGGTGAGCTTTCGCCCCTCTTTTTCAGCGTACGATGCCATGCTTTCGAACATGCACAGGAAATGTACAAAAAATTGCTCCTGTGTCGAGCCATTGGCATACGACATGATACCCGGTACCCAACAATCAAGGTCCAGACAGTACGACGAGCTCATGAGAAAGACGGCGTTGTGTTCAATAAAGTAGCCGTGAGCCCCATCGGAAACTATGCCATTACAGCGAGTTGCGGAACTTAGGGCGCGGCCAAATTTTCTTCCATTTTAAGCTGTTTTTGATGGTTTTGACTAAATCCCTCGCCCTGAGCTCAATTCTTTGTGTATCTACATAAATTTTATATGGGCGGATTCGCGCTGCAATTCCGCAGGAGGTGTGGCGCTCCGACTTCCTGTATTATTATTTTAAGAAATGCAGTATATAATTTCGTAGTTTTTGATCAGGTCCCCTCTTGTATGGGGAGACAACCTGCAAATAAGCTATATATTCGTTCAATAATACCTTCGAGCTGTGTGAAGGGGACCTCGTTGTCCGAATGTGATTCCTGGACCTTAGACACATAAGCAATGCTGTTGAATCCAAACATTTACAGTTTTGGTACCTGTTGCTTAGGACGGCTGCCCGCTACTGCTCTTTGCTAAAGTGGGTGAAGGCCATGAACCTGTGCCCACTAAATCATACCCCAGAGGGCTTTTACGACTCATATTTGTTCTGTGCACCTCCGTCCGGCGGACACGACGCGCCCCCAATACAGGCGATCAGTCACATGTATGTGAGTCACTCGTCACTGCCATATTGGGGGCATGTCGCCTCGCCGAACGGAGGCCCATAGCACAAATATGAACTATAGGAACTCTTCGCGATATGATGTAGTGGGCGCAGGTGCATGGCCTTCACTCACTTTGGCAAAGAGCAGTAGAGGGCAGCCGTCCTAAGCAACAGGTACCAAAACTGTAAATGTTTGGATTCAACAGCATTGCTTATGTGTCTAAGGTCCAGGAATCACATTCGGACAATGAGGTCCCCTTCACACAGCTCGAAGGTATTATTGAACGAATATATAGCTTATTTGCAGGTTGTCTCCCCATACAAGAGGGGACCTGATCAAAAACTACGAAATTATATACTGCATTTCTTAAAATAATAATACAGGAAGTCGGAGCGCCACACCTCCTGCGGAATTGCAGCGCGAATCCGCCCATATAAAATTTATGTAGATACACAAAGAATTGAGCTCAGGGCGAGGGATTTAGTCAAAACCATCAAAAACAGCTTAAAATGGAAGAAAATTTGGCCGCGCCCTAAGTTCCGCAACTCGCTGTAATTGTATCTCTTAGGATGACATGATTTTTGACCAGCTGGGATCGAATTGCGCAAATTCCGTAAAATCTGAGCTGGGTAAGTTCCTCTACTTTTTGACGGCACGACGTTCGGATTTAATCCGATCCTTGTTGAACAGAACTGATGAAATTTCCGCCACAGATTTTTTGGGTCCATGCAGTCCAGGACGTCCAACAAGGAGAGAAAGAGGCCCAACTTTGGGGTGGTCCTCCACAATCTTCGTGAACTTGTCTCGTTCACGGGAAGTAAGGAGAAGGATGTGGGTGGGCCGGGGATGATTATGCGTGCCGCCGTTGAAGTAACGAACCCCGCCTGAAAAGGTGTACAGATTTGAGATGAGCCCGCATTCTACATGGACAAGTTTACCCCCGCATCGACAACGTTGGAGGAGCTGTTTCTGAATCCCTTTCATGCGCGTTTGAGGCCGTACAACAATACTACAGACAGTGTTTCGGCAACGGATGATACCGCGGCAACAACGGCCCGTTTTCTTCCCGTCGAACCACTCGGCAGCACTGTCAGAACCGCGTTTGTCCCCACCAATTTCTTCGCAGGCCCAATGAACAGGGAGCCCTCTCGTCACATGGAAATCTGCCCAATTAAAGTATTTCGAAACTGCTGTCCGGCCACGGATCCAACTCAACATGAATTTTGGATTCTGATTCCAGCTGACTATCATCCAACGGAGAGTCGACAGGTATAAATGGAGATGAGGAACGATTCGAAGAAGAAGAGGATACAACTGAGGGTGTATGAGCTCGTGAGGGCACCTCCGATTTTTTTGCCGGAGTACAAACAGGTGCATCAGAACCGCAAGTAGAAATATTGTCTTGTCCGTTTCTGTTTCGAACTGTCAGCAGAGGCTGAGGAGGAGGAACAGCATTTGGAAGGGTAGGATATGCCGAGCCGGAGGGCATCCCCCAATACAGGGGAAAATATGGCCCAAGCGGTTGTCCGGCAAAACCTGGTTGGGGCGGTGGGGCATAGAAGTTCGGGACTTAATACACATGAATTAGGGTCAAGCAAGTTTGGAAATGCTCCAGCATACCGGGATGTGGATGTGAAATATTAGGGTTGTGATTGGGACCACCCACGCATTGGTACGCAATAATATGACCTTTTGAAACTCAGTATAAATATATTTTGCGCGAAATACAATGCTTACCAGTCTCATTGTAACACAGAACCATGAGATCAGCCGGATGTGTCCCGACACACGGCTGCTCACTCCATGTCTGCTCAAGATGAGGCTGCCCAATATACGACTGCTCAAGACGCGACTGTTGAAAGTAAGACGGCTCAAAGCGCGGATGCTCCACATGCAGCTGCTCATCTCTCAGGTAAAAATACCGAAAGATGTATTTACAAAAATCCTAGGAAACATTGAGCATATCTACAAATTTCACTTTCTGGGCAATATTCCGAACCATGTGGATGCAACTACTTTATTAGCTCATCTTAAGTTCGAGGCGGTTGGACCTAATTTCGCACTTAAGTTGTAGTAATGTCTTAAGTGCTGGTAATTGCCAAATTAAAATAAACGGGCAAAAGGCGGGTTCGAACCAAAGACCTCGGCAGTATAAACCAAATCCGGAACATAGCAATAAACCAATTACACTAAAAGATTCATAAGGCCCTCCGGGCAGCCCTGCGACCTCACCCTTCCTTTATACTTTACCCCGGTCCCCTTCCGTCAATCCATGTAGCTTTTCCCCTTCGAAACTCTTCGCGAGCCGCATATTCGGTAAAAGGCTTATAAATTACGGGTATTCGGTGTCGTGTAGGTTTTACTGTCGCTCTACGCTTATGAATTACAGGTTCTTTTCCGTTTTCCCTGCTCCCTGTCTCCTCCCTCCCCAGACGCAGTATTGGCGAGGTGGCAGCTGCTCATCCTAACGGATTGACTGGCCACCGGTCTAGGAATAAGCATAGGCTCCGAAGATGAACCGGTGCCGCTTCGAGCCCGGCCCGGGGGACCCAGACAACAATGTTTCATCATCAGTTGCCGCATTGCACCACACAAAGCGCAGGTGTCGCGCTTGAATCTCGTATGCCTGGAGGTTTCAACATGGCCATCAAAAGGAAGGAAGTGATGACCACTCACACGAGGGGTGCTGCTCGGTCACGGCGGTGCACAGACGCTTCGAATAGTTTTCGGAATATGCCGTGATTGATGGATACTATGCAATTAGCGATTTGACTGGAACCGTTGACTGGATACTATTTGTCAGAATCGAGCGGTCTAGGTCTTCGGAATATGCCGCGGTTGATCGGGACTTTCGAATTCACGTCTGGACACGATTTGTCAGGAAGAGACCCAGGATATTCCGCCTTTGATCTGTAGACCAGAATTAACAATAATTGGATACGTCATAAGGGTGCTGGCAATCAGATTAATGAGATCACAGCCATATCGGGATGTCCGGGATATGCCGTCATGATCGGAGAAGTCGAGAATTTCTCGACCCAGACCTGTTTCCCTAGTCGGTCACAGGAACTGTCAAGAACCATGTTGTGTTCCCACTTAGGATAGGGTCACCTCTGGTGCCCTGACCCTAAGTGGGAACAGCTAATACCCAGACCTAGGGCAGCTTGCGACCTAGGGCAGGCAAGCTGCCCTAGGTCTTCAAAATTGTACTACAATGCTTAATATGTGTTTTCATGGTGTTTTAAACCCTAAGTAACCCTAACCAACCCTAATCAACCTAACCATCAAATGCTTATAATTGCCTGCAACAGCCTTCTACAATATCCCTTGGGACTAAGCCTTAACTACTAACCACTAACCCTAACCCCTAACCCCTAACTCTAACCACTAACCTGGCCCCTAAGGCGGGGCCCAGTGGGTGGGGAAACATGCTTATGATGTGTTTTGTGCTTGGGATTTAGGGTCAGGGCACCAGGGGGGACCCCATGTCAAGGGCAAACACATAGTAGTTGGTTCATCGCAACACTCGAAATTAAGTTGATGATGCCGAGGTCACCGGTTCGAACCCGCCTTTTGGCACTTTGTTTTAATTTAGCAATTAACAGAACTTAAGATATATTGCAACTTAAGACCCAAGAGTGGCCGAAGACTCAAGTTCTACGCGAACTTAAGCCCGAAGATTAGGTCTAACCGCCCCGCACTTAAGTTGAAGCTCCTTCTACTTCATGTGGATGTATCTTCACGTGTCTAGACCAAGCTGGCGGGTTCGGATGCAGCAGTCGAGTGCTGTCCGCGGCAAAAACCAGCTTCGATCGTGTATGTCAAAGCAGCTTTGATTGCGAAGGTCAAAGCAGCTTCGATCGAGCAGGTCAAAGGAACGGAGAAAAAGACTTCAACTAAGCTTCTTATGATCGAAGTAATGCAGGAATCGGAGAGAAAGATAAATGCAGCGGGGGAGAGGGCCCGTGGACAAAGGATTCAGCTTCGACGGCACAGGCGAAGCAGATTCGCCCGCAAAAGCCCACACAAAGGGACTGGAAGCGAGCTGTTGTGCTGGTAGGACTAGAGAGGTAGAGAGAATATGGCATGGATGCCAAGCGAATGCAGGAAAGACGTCAGCAAAGATGACGTGGATATGCAGTTTACAGTTTGGCCCATCAAGAAAACCCATGGTACCGGTAGCGTGCAGGGAACGGCTCGGGTGTCATATTTTTCACTGTTCGAGTGTCCTTGGAAAGCCGATTCCAATGAGCAATCAGCGGCATAATACTTCCAGTGGAATTCATGGGTGCGCACTACTTTTTGACTCCGAAGTGCATTGTTCACTCAGTTCCACTTAGATTTTTGATCGACTAGAACTCATGTTACGGAGTGGTGTGAGGTGCTTGCAAATCATCAGGGAACAGCAAATTTAAATATGGCGACAAGGGCTGGATTCTTTAAGACTGATACGGACATATCCGCCAAAATCACACCGAGTTTTGTCTGACGGGGCATAACTTGCCTACCGCCTTTTTATGCGACAATTGGACACGATCTGACAGCTGAATTGTGGTCCGAGAGAATTGACGCCACAATTCTACCTGTTCAACTTGCCGCGGCACTGACGCGCCCTGCCGCGCCAGTGACGCGCATTGACACGGCACTGCCGCGCATTGACGCAGTACTGCCGTGCAGTGACCGGGAGGTATCGCGAAACACTTCCAAGCTCAAGTCATCTCAAGCAGCATCCAAACATAAGTTACACTACCTGTGTCATGTTCAAGGTGAACGTTCGAAGAACTACTGTCTTTTTGGTGAACTTTAGGAACAGATTACCATGAGGATGTATCAAATGCAATGGACACAACACATGCCAAGTATGGCACACCAGCTCAAGTGCGGCACAGGTGCCGCACTTGAACATAGATGCGGCACATCTCCGAATACGGCCATGTGCCGACGATGGCGTGATTTTTGCTTAGGAACGTAAATAACTTTGGTAAATATCTACACCCTCTCTCTCTCTCCTACCACCCCGCCCCAAACAAGCTGCGCACTAACCACCCAAAACACGTCCAATAACGCGCCAATGAACTCTCAACACTCCCCGGAGGACCAGAAATGGATTGACAGCCTGCCAAAGGGCATTGTGACGGCATTCGAAGCTCGGTGCACGTTCATCCCATGTATTGCGTGCCAGCATCCGTTGACGCGTCGCACACCCCCGGATTTACCTACCAGCATACATTGCGGAGAACCCGCATCTTTTCATCAACGATGACTGGATCAACGTGGTCCAGCTTCGCGACTTCCTTCATCGCGCCGGCGGGCCCTGCCTTGATTTGGCTCCCGGGCCACCGGATACACCTCTGACACACGTCAAAGTCGAGCACGACGCGTCTACGATGCGCCTTTCAGCCACTGCGGACGTCAAAACCCGTATTCTGAAGGAGGGGGCCAGGAGATTGTCGAAATTTTGGATTCCGATACAGACTCGGACTCCGAATTGGCGGCGGTGAGTCGAGAGTTACGACCCGAACATCCCTTACACAAATCCTCCAGACAACACAAAATCATCGCCTTCGTCGTAGGATATGTGTTCGGGTACCGCAGGTGCCACCGGTAAGCTATCGGTCACTCCCTGAAGTTCTCGCGCTAATTTCTAGATACCCGTGATCATCGTCACTTCCACCGTCGGATATTCTGAGTGAGACATCTCATACCGTCGCAGGTGAGCTAGATTAATATCATGAATCCCGGCCTCATATGAGAATAAGATTTGGATGACGATTCCTCGTCTGACGAGTCCGAGATGGGGGTGACCTCCAAAAGTCGGACACACTTTGGCTCGATGTGGAGGTATCCTCACCCAGGTTCGCATTGGGGAGTTCCGTATTACGATGTTCATTGATCAGCTCGACTCTTTCCCACAGGGTGATACTGGCGCCGCCACCGACATCTCGCCCCAGTTTGATTTGTCCACGGCACTTGAAAGCAATTCCGCAGCAACGTTTTCTCCTCATTATCATTGCCTTGGCTGCCGCCTGTTCCCACCTCCTTTCCAGCGCCTCGATTACCGTCCCCAGCGCCCTAGTCAACGCAATTGACCCAGCAGGTTTTTACGGAACAATTGCGGCTTCTCCAGCGCCCTTTCCCTCCGACCTCAAATCACGACAACGTCGAAAGGCGCAAAACTCGCGAAGAAGTCGACTAGGCCAACGCGATCTATACCACGCGGGCTCGGAAGGTACCGAGACGGGCTGACGAGATTTAGCAAAGGTAACTCTTACTCGCGCTTTCCTGTGTTTGATGTTTCTGCGTCCAGAGCCTCAAACGTGTACAGTGCTCAATTCCACATTCAATACATTCTTGTTTTCCTGCCTGTTGTTTATTTGATGGAATAATCGAACTTCTATATGTATAACTCCCTGCGGGTTGCCAAAATTTACCCCGACCTGCGTGGCTCACCGTCGGACGTGCCTTCGACACGTCCTGAACGCGTCAATGACGAGTGACAGTGTGATCACATCAGGGTGCCGCAACTGTTCTCCGGGTGCCCCACGCGATGTGCCGCACCCGGCAACAATGTGCCGCAGATGGGGCCTGTGTGCCGCGCTTGAGCGCGGTGTGCCGCACTTGGGCGCGGTGTGCCGCGCCTGAAATGTGTTGTGTCCATTGCATTTGGTTAATCCCGGATTACCATCTAGAACAATGTATTGGAATTTTTGAAGTGTCCCAGAACATGTTTAGTTAGGGCATAATGGAGGGCAACCCCAATTCACAATTGTCCGGTGAGGATTAAGCAAGGATTAAGCCTTCGGAGAATATTCGGAGAAAGCCGCGTCACTGCCGCGGCAGCGCGCGGCAGCCGCGGCAATTTCTCCGGGCCCCGTCAGATTCACCGGCCCTACCTAAGATGCATTCTGTGTTGGATGTCGGGCTAGTGAGTGTCTCAGGTGTGCATCATTCTGCGCCTAATATTACGCACTTAGATGGGGCATATCACCGTCCTCTAGATTTCCATGTCAACTAACGGTCCAAAGTACATCAAACACAGATCAGCGTTCAAATTTACATTAGTATCTGCCCGGTTTACAAGCGCGAAGTAGAGGTGCTCACAGGTAACCTGGCCCTCGACGCAGTCTCGGACCGGGAGTTTGATTGTGAGTAAAACATTTGTCTATCGCCGGAGGATTTGACGGCATGAAGTGACATACAATATTTGCCGAGCAAAGCAGCGCTGGGGTGAAGAGATTCCCTTTAAATTCAGCAAGGATTTCCCATCAAATTCAAGAGCTTCCGACATCCCTCGGTATTTTATTAATGGTTCTTTCATGGTTCATAAGCCGGGTTTCATGCCTTGGCCATCCCTGGATCCTCGTCATTGGACCATACATCTCTTTCAACGCGGGACTGGAATTAGACGTCCAACTGAAAGGGAAAGCGCTGGCTCGGAATAGTATCAGCTGGTCCAATGTTTCAGCAAAGTTGGACTTCATAAACGAAGATGCAGCTATCGGGAACTGGATTCCAGCACTAGGCACACCTCTTACCCGTTTCGAAGTCGAGGTCACGTCGCTTTCTACCCATTTGTTTCTGCCGCAATTATGTTCGGGATCACCGTTTCTGGCGGGACCCTGAATAGGAGGAGGCGTCGAGATTCGAGCCCTCCTTCCTGTTGAGGCAACCACGGCCATCACTGGTGGAACGGGTAAAGATGTCGAACTCACGGGGGGTTGTAACGGATTTAATGTCAGTCTGAGCGCCAAGGTTGAACTGTAAGTTTGCAACGCGTTATTGTTGTTGCATCTAATGTTTTGTCCATAGATATGGAACCGGTACTGTAGGTCCATGGAACCAACACTACTTGCCGAAGGACTGGACTTGGCCCTCTGCACTGGCTGCATAAAGTTTTGATGTCTGGCACCTGTTCCCCCTGCTGATCTAGTCCATTTCAGATTAGCGGAAGCCAAGAACAAGGGAAGACTTTCGGAAAACTTGCGATACCAGTCCATGGATATTATAACGAAGATATAACCCTTGTCACCATCGAAACAGCTTTCAACACGACTGGAACCGACCACCCGCTGGATCTCGTTTGGCTTCCGCGGCCCGACCCCAACATTTATGCCGTTCCACCCTTATATGGAGAAGTAGGCCTTGGAGTCATGAACCGCATTTTTCAGTCTGCAACCTCTGTGGCAGATACCAACGCCACTGTTAGAATTTACGATGAATGGGTCCTTTATTTCATGCAGTGGCACATGGAGGCCTACGTCATAGCTGCCCTGAAAATTACTCCTTCGGACGAGGTGCCAACGGGAGCCCGCATAGTGTGCGCATCTCCG